>OMLP01022439.1:89965-108161 GCA_900302685.1 Spondyliosoma cantharus | reverse complement strand
CGGCCCATTAATAATAGACGTATGAAATTATCCGGCCACGGAAAAAATATCGATATATGACTTTTAGTCCATATCACCCAGCCCTACTACAGATTATATGCAACAATAACCCATATTCCATAGTCTCATATAGCTCCATGTTGATTTCTGTTTTCATCTAGGTATTGTAATGTATTTTTTGTGTGTATGATTTTACCACTTGTCTTACTGTAGCTTATATCTCATTTTGATTCTGCTGCAGTGACATATGAATTTGGAATCAATAAAGTTTTCAACTTATCATTCTGACCTCGGTTAGCACATTGCCGCCAACTGCAGCTAATGTTAAATGCGTGGCTAATATAATGCTCGATAAACTTCTATGTCATTGGACACATCCCTATAAATTTGTGGTGTTAAATAATTAACGAATGATGGCTTAGACAGCGCTAACTAACTTTATTATTCAGGTTCCATTAGCATATGTTGATATCAGTACGTGTGTTCATTACCTACCTTTAAGGATGCACAGTATGATGGTGGTGGCGGAAAGAGCGGACACACCCCTCACTCACTTGTCAATCTTCTGACCTCTGTGCCTCTGTGATAGGGCAACTCTTCTGAAATTATATATGATTATTAATGATTAATGATACTCATCTATGTGAAGAAACTGATCACGTTAATGATTTCTCACAATAATTATCAACAATGACTTAACAAGGTGGGAAACAGATAATATCAATATTCAATTTTCATTTTTAGTGGCCTTTGGGGGCTAACAGCTGTTAGCCCCTCCGTTGCTAACAGCTGTTAGCCCTGCCGATCGGCTGTTAGCAATGCTAACTTTCAAACCCACGTAAGCAATACTCTGTGGGCTGTCCATCATTGCTCCATCGGTCCTCCCTCCACCACAACCTCGGGGATATTCACCTCCTGGCTCCTTTGTCGCGGTGATGTTGGATGGTCGCCGCTCTGCCCTTGGTGGCGGGGTCTTCAGGTGTACAGCACAGGAGCTCCTGGACCTCTGCTGTCTTGGTCTCCTGTGTCACCCGCTGTGTGCACGGGGCCTCCAGACGCAAGTTTGATATGGACCGTGCTATTCCCTCCGTGCGGACTGACAGGCGCTCCATTTATTCTTTGTAAGGTTTACTCCTTACATATATTTTGATATATAAGTCGCACCTGACTATAAGTCGCAGGACCAGCCAAACTATGAAAAAAAGTGCGACTTATAGGCCGGAAAATACGGTACGTCATGCTGCCATTTTGTGCTGACGGTGTGTCTCTGCTCACCGCCAAGTGGAGCTTTCTTTCTTTCTTTCTTTCTTTCTTTTTCTCTAATTAAACATAATACAACATTAACTGAAGTTGGGAGCCCATAAATCCCACTTTATGACTGTGGGCGAGCGTTCCTGAGTGTTACATGCCAAACAACTGTATTCTAACAGAAAATAGCACTCAGACAGCCGGCGATCAAACAGCTCCGTGTGATGTCTCCACTTGGAATAAATCATATTCAGTGCCTCCAAAGCATTCGGCGATGGAGTGAAAACAAAGCAGCTTTTTAAAGTCAAGGGCATCTATAAACCAAACTGCAACGTGAAAACAGCTGACGAAGACCAAACGGCAGCCAAGAGACAAACAGTGAAAATCGGGTTGGATTTATGTGTTGTGGCGCTGTTGTTCCACCTTAGTGAATCACTATAATAAGGCCAAGGGTGCTTTCTCTTCAGATATCGGAAGTTACGGTTCAGTGTATGAGGTACTATGCAAGCAAGCAAGTAATATCATAGCGTTTCGAGCTTCGCAGTCAACACAAGTGACCGCATCTCTCCTCGCACAATTCCCAGCTGTAGCTCAGTGGGTAGAGCTGTTGACTAGTGATCGGAAGGTCGCTGGTTCAGATTCTGAACTGAGCTACATGTTGAAGTGTCCTTGAGCAAGATACTGAACCCCAAAATTGCTCCTGATGTGCAGTTGGCACCTTGTGTGGCGGCATCTGCCATCAGTTAGGGCCTTGCGATGAGCTGGCAACTCATCCAGGGAATGGAAAGAAAACTGGGATTGGCTCCAGTAACCCTTGAAAAAAAGGCGATAAAAGCGGTAACATCCCTGCGACCCTCACGGATAAGGGGAAGAAAATGAGATGAGAGGTTTGCGGCGGTGTGTTTCGGTTCCGTCTTCTCCTGAACCTTGCACTGCCTCCGTTTTGGCGTGAGCTGTGCGTGTTGCTGACAGGAATCTTGTGCCGGCTGCCACACAGCGCTTTCCCTCCTCTGTGAATTCTGCTCTCAGCTCCTCTGCCAGACGCTGCGTAGACTTCCTGCGGTTTATTTTCCCAGCCACAGGCCATCTACATGTGCACATCTACGACGTGCTTGGTGCTGTTGTGGTGTGTCACAGACTCTAGGTTTGCCTCGGTGGTGCCCGCTCTTGTGGAACTCAGAATGTGCACATTCTTCTTTGGCACGGGCATGTTTCAGCACCTTTTGTGTTGAACAGCTCCGGTTTCCCCAAGTCTGCCGAACAGGCTGTATAATATTGTTTTGGTGTATTGCATTCATAGATTAATTCATTCATTTGCGGCTCTTTTGTTGAGGATTTCTGAATATGACAGCTTCCTCTTATTCGAAGCAACCATCACAGCTGTTTTTTGCAGATTTACCTCACCAAGTGAGCAAATCTACTAAGTGTCCCGTCTTCACTGAAATATACTGATCTCAAAGAACTATTCAGCCTGCTGTTTCAGTTTTCAGTAAAGGCCGACAAAATATTCAGCGCAAGAAAATAAAATAAATGCTTAAAAAAAACAATTTCATGCAAAATTAAACAAGCTGTAGCACCTTCGCTGACAGTAATCTGCTCTGGATCAGTTTTTTTGGATCGGCCCTTGTTGTGTTTCCGCCTCATCAACAGAGCCGACAGAGCATTCAGCCGCACGGGAGATAGCATTCAACATAAATGTACCGAGCAGACGCGCCTTGTTGTGAATGGGCCAGAGACTGATAGGTGTGTTGATGAATATGCGTGGAGAGGTTGGGTTTGACGGGAGGAGGAGGGTTATTTGGAGGAATGTGGAGTAAGAAAAGTGTCCTTTACACCTCGTTTCTACTGAAACATTAAATTATCGCCAAGATTATGCTTAGATTCTACATCTTTTAGCCTGCTGTGGCAAAGAGAGCGGTGACAGTGACAGTAAAGTTGTGTGACGTATAACCAAAACAATGAGTGGAAGGCTAAAAGGATGCGAAAATTCCCCGTAAAGCGAGAGGCAACTGCAGAGTCGGGTGATGACACTCTGTGGATTCATCACTACCACCCGAGACCTGACCCGGAAATTACAATAGAGGACGTCAAAGGGCACAGAGGGGGTTGATGGATTCAGCCACACAGTAAACACACAAACAGCGTACAGTATTGCCAGTAAGAGTCTCTGTGTTGTTCAGAAAGGTGCTATGTGGTCAGCTGTGACTTCCCCTGATTAAAAGAGAGGGGGGGGAACGATGACGCAGTTTAACGCACAACGCCTCATCTCCCTTAATCACTGATAAGGACCAGTGTTGCAGCTGTGTGTGTGTGTGTGTGTGTGTGTGTGTGTGTGTGTGTGTGTGTGGCCTCAAGGACGATCACTCCCTCTCCGTCCGTTCATCCCCTTGACTCCGCGTCTCTATCTCAGCATCCCTCCCCTCACCTCTAGCTCTGGCTTTCTTTACCTCACAGTGAACAATCGACACTCGGATGTGTATCAATTAATTAGATCTTCCCACTAATCTATTGGCGATTTAAAACAGTGACGTCCCCACAGGATTCACCTGTTATGAGGTTTAAGGTCAAAGATGTCTCTGCTGTCATATCCGGGCAGCCATCAGATATTAGAGTCTTTGTTGTCTCAACACAATAAAGAGACAGGGACTTGTCATGGTGACATTTGTGCAGGGGCAGGGGCTGCGTGGTTACGTAAGGCAAAGTGAATTCACCTTTGCGTTACTATTATACAGACACCAAGCGTGTGTGTAAATGATGGTGTTTGGTTTATAGCCTCTGACCGAGCTCAGCACTCACCAGAGACTCTGGTTGTTTCCCTCAAGCGTCTCACCCTCTCCTCTCTGTATGTGCGTGAGGTAAACAACACCTCACATCCAGTCAGCAGTCAACAAGGACAGAGAGAGACAAATTACAGGATAATAGCAAATTCCCTTTTTAATCCAAAAAAACCCCAAAACGTTTTAAACAAACAAACAAACAAACAAACTGTGAGCTCTCCTCCCGGTAGTAAATGGCTTCAGACTTTGTTTACACTGCATTAACAACTCACTTTGTTTGGTATGAAAACAAAGGAATTCATTTGAACATTATGACTGGATAGATTTAAATATGTCGGACTACACCAGAATTTCCTGATAAAAAAACTGTAATGACCAGATAATGGAAACCGTGAAGCTAACTAGAACTAGGTGAGATTTTTTTTTTTCTGCTAGCATCTTCAGTTCAGAGCATTTTGGAAATACCCAGTCCACACCCATGCTAGTGGCTCAGTGGGGCTACAAGAGCTACCATGGTTACCGACGTGTCTCCGTGGTTACCGACGTGTCTCTGTGATAATATTAATAATAATACAGTTATAATATATAGCGCTTTTCAGGGTACACAAAGACACTTTACTGGTTAAAAAAACAACAAAAACAATGCGTGTCCATGGCTACCGACATGCTATCTTATCTCATGCCAAATAAAAGTTCACAAAGGATTTTAAGGTTTTTAAAGGATTTTATAGGGTCTAGAATTTGACTATGTATTGGTAAATGTACTTGTTGTATAGTTGCTGTTGTTCTCTTAATGAAGGCCTACTTCAGCAGTTTGTCTGACAGCAGAGAGCTCTCTTCTTAAAGGACTCATCATGTTGGGAAACATTTCATTCCACTCTCATCACTTCCTAGACCCCGAATATAGCCTCTAAATCTGACCTTGACTCATTTTGACTCAAGCTGTTTCCATTCCCGGCTAATCCCATTGTTTTGCAACCACTTTTGAGATTGTATCACCACCTACTTATTTCCATGTGCTTCTTTTATATCAAGCCGACTCTAACCTCTATTATTATTTTTGAATACACAGCTTAAATAGAACCAGTATGGACAGTTGAGTGGAGGATTTGCATAAGTCAGCTATGTGTTGCTTACGTTCTGCTCACATTCCCCGTCAGCCTCTGAGGGAACTCTGTGTGAGAAGCAGGGTGGTGCTGGAAAAAGCTCAGAGTAAATAATGCTTGAAAAGATACGATGTGACATGAAAAACTCTCCACTGAGGCTGAATACGAAGGTCAAACCGGCTCCTTGCAGCTGCGATGGAAAAAGAAAGAAGAAAAAAAAAAAAAAAAAGAGAGGGAGTTCCTCGGGCTTTAACAGCCGACCGCCACCAGTGCAAGTGGCGGGTCGAAAGAACGCCGCAAAGAAAATAAACTCAGTCAAGGTGCTTTTAAAAAGCACGACAGATTATCTCTTGTCAAAACACAGCAGAGAACACAAAGTGGAAGATAATAAGCTGCAAAGAAAACATTCTGGTTTGATGAAAGCATAGTGGAGATGCCTGTCGACTTAGCCACCAGTCAGGTGTGCTGCGTATCAAAGGAATTCTTCATACGCTCACAGACGTACATACAGATGCTGGCTTCTGCAAGGTATGGTGATGATTGTTTTAACCACAAATAGCAGGCTGTGAGTGATTCACAATCACATGACTGTGCTGCACACTACTATGGGACCAGCACATGGATAAGCTTATTTTTCCTCTTGCACCATCGTTTTAGTCATCTCAAAGGAGTATTTCATATGATGCAAGAAATCTAGAGAAAATACTTCACCAATGCTGTGTTTGTAAAAAAAACACCCAGCACGGCGCCTGATAGGGTTAATGGGTTGCTGACACTGGCAGTTCCTCTCAGCGCCAACCAACCTGTGTCGAAAGAACAGGATGTGCACTTTTTATTTAGATGTCAACTGTCTAATTGATGTGCTCTGTGCCAGGACTATTGAAACATGCACAGGCACTAACACACACTATAATTACAAACAGTAGTGTTGAGTATCTCAGTGTTGCTGAGAAAAAGAGTTGAGGAGCCGGTTTAGCTACGAAGCTGATTTATTCACTTTAAAGTCCAACTTAAATCATCCTCATTTTATGTGTATTAAATATAAACTGCAACGATATATGAAGCTATTGCACACAATGCTCCATTTCTCAAATGACAGGAAAACACCTTTGTATATTTTAATGGAATAGCGTCTGAGCTTCTGACTTGTGTTGTTTGACTGACAGCTAGCATTGCAAAGAGGTGCACTACATACTTCTGTGACGGTACTGACTGTAGACGTTGTCTGTCCATGTTATTGTCTGGCATTTGAAAGGACCCATTGTGCTGCTCACTTGGTCAGTTTCCAGGCTAAGCGAGGTAGTCTTGCTGGCCTCTCCCCACCGATGTTTCCAGCTCCTCCTGGGCGATCTTAAGGTGTTTCCAGGCCAAGTAAAATACACACCAACCCTAACCTATTGTCGTGAGCTTTGGGTAGTGATGATTAAGAGTGATATCATTGAAATCACGGCTGAAATCTGTTCCTCCTGTATGGTGGCTGGACTCAGCCTTTGAGATTGTGGAGCTTTGACATCTGAAAGAGGCTCGGAGTAGAGTAATTCTAACTTTCCGTCGAAGAAAGGAACCGCTAGAGGTGATGTTGGCATCTGATCAGGACTCCTTCTGGAAGCCTCCCCTCGGAAGCTTCCCTGGGAGGTCCAACTGGTAGGGGACCCCAGGGTAGACCCACACAATCAGTTCATAGTCTGGGGTACTCACCCTATCCCAGCCACCCTAAAAAGAAACAGATTTCAGCCGCTTGTACCTCTGATCTCATTCTTTCGATCACTACCCAAAGCTCCTGATCATAAGTGAGGGGACGGTAAAACGAACGCTTTGCTGTCCAACTCAGCTTTCTTTTGCCGGCATGCAACATGCAACAACATCCCTCTTTACCTTGTATATACCTTTATTTTGGAAGACATTTTGACAGGCAAGTGATACAATGAATCATCAATGGTGACCATTTCCCATGTATTTGTAAAAACACAAAGTAATGCATCATTATCAAATGGTACCTGACTGGAACTGGTTTTCAGACTTGTACTGAAGATGCTGTCAACTCGGATATGACGTCAATCGTCATTCGCAGCTCCAACTTCCAAGGTGAATGCAGTGCAGTGTTAGAACAGAGTCATTGTTAATGTTATTTGTATCACCTATACTTTTCTTACAGAATTCCTTATGTAAAAAAACCCCAAAAGGCCTATTCTACAGGTGAAAGTGGAAATTAGTAAGCTAGGCTAACTAGCTTCCACTCAGAATGTGGAAGCTAATTGGACCAGCTTGCTAACATTTTTACAGGTTGCCAGTGGTTAATTTACTGACTTTTTGTTGCAACTTTTTATTTCAAGTTTTTGCTAATTACAGTCCTAAGCGAAATAAGAACAGAAGTCAAAATAAACAGGATCAGATGTAGTCCGATTACTTACTTTTACCTACTAAAATTAACAGTTATTGTAATTACACAATTCTAATAATTATATGTTTGTTATTTTCACTCGTACACTGTGTGAGAAGAGTAACTCTTCTCACACAGTGTACGAGTGAAAATAACTGTGTGAGAGGAGTTGTGTGAGAAGAGTTACTCTTCTCACACAGTGTACGAGTGACATCGCCTATCAACAGATTCCTGAGGTCAACTGTGGAGGAATAGCAACTGACAAATTCAAGCTGTTCTTCCAGTGAGTTGGAATTTGTTGGCGTGGACCAGGACACTAAGTGGTAGCAATAAATCACACATATTCCAGGTAAGACATGCATGTCAAATCTAGGCAGAAACAAAAAAATATACAGATGCTGATTGGAATGCCAGCGTTCCATTCCAAAATTGCAGAATCGCTTACTGGAAGAAATTTGATTGAAACGTGCTTTTGTTCTTCCATGTCTCACATGACTCTGTCACACAATAGCGATGACTGTCTATGTCATCTTTATGTATTCCTTTTGAATACATTTAATCATAATAAATCAAATTCAATGGCTTTTCAAAGAAAACATCTTTGTCCCAACCATACTGTTTTGATAATTGTTGATTGAAGTCCAGCAAGCACTTTGTGACGGAGAGCACTGAACATGTGGATTAATAATTTAGCTCTTTGTATGAGCCAACTAAAAGCAGATAAATGCATCTACAAGGTCTAAGCAATAATACAATCCAGGCGTTGGCTTGAACCCTCTGACCCCTCGTATACCCTAAGACGACGCTTCCTGCTCCCTCTGACCCTCCAGCAGGTGAAAAAGCTGCGCTGCCGTGAGAACAAGAGACAGAAAGCCAAGTCAACAATGAAAGCCTTTTCATTTCTCTCCTCCTTTCTCCTCCAAGTCGATGTTCAGAGTAGAAGCCTCTCACTTTCTCTGCTGTATCACTTTACTCTGTTATCTGGAAACATGCACAGTTGTTGCCCGCCTTAGCTCCGCCTACACTGCAGGTACATTGTCGAAATGTTCCTCCTGTCAGGTGTTGGATAGGAAATATAATGACATTTAAAGGGGTTGTTTTGACGTATTTTGATGGTACAGAATGTTCTGACAGGATGCCATCCCATCAATCAATCAATCAATCAATCAATCAATCAATCAGTCAATCAGTCAATCAATCAATCAATCAATCAATCAATCAAGTCCATGTCTTGTCTTCTGTCCAAAACTAGCTTCAGGCAGTGTCTCTGGTTGCACTGTTTATCCAGACTACTATGTCATCACTGCTATAAAAATGTCTCTGGTGAACAACAATGCCACTGACCTATAGATGGTCCTAGAGATCAGAAATGTTACAATTTTACAAAGGGACTTTGTTTCAGTGGAAAAGTTGTAGCAATCAAATAAATCAATCAATATTCTGTATTTGTTGCTGAAATCAATTCAAACTTAGCAGACGTGTCATTGCAGTAGCCTAACTATTATCTTAGTTGTGGGCTTTTCAACACGATAAACAAATGAACAACTCCTAACTGCTACTGTTTTTCCCCAGTGTAACCACCACTCTTGGTAAATTATAGTGGACGATGGACGGTGGACGTATCAGGATACAGATACACGCTGTGTCCCAATTCAGGGGCAGCATCCTTCGGAGTGCGCATTTGAAGTGTAATTACGTCACTACGCTGCGCGAAGCCTGTCCCAATTCAAAGGCTCCTCCAAATGCAGCCCACAAATGCTGCCTTATTTTCCCTCTTCCTGGAGGAAGCACCTCTACTATCCTTCGCAGCTATAAATTACACGGAAGATTGCGATGAGAGGGCACGTCGGAAAAGTAGTTCTCTACATATGCTTAATACTACGAATGAGTTTGCGAAATTCTATTCAATCCATTACAACAAAAAAATGTTATATTAAAATATATCAAAATATTGGTAGGGACAACTCTGTCTTTCCCAAACTTTGGTTGTGACTTGTCCCTACCGTCCCTATGCAAATTTACGCCCTTGGGCTAGAAATACCCCGATCTTCTGTGTCATGTGGCCAATAAAGCATGTGCACTAAACACTTTACCTGAGCTGTATAACATGCGGTTCAGCGCATGGCTAGCTTGAATGGGGATAAAAGAATTTAATCGTGCGCTTCCTCTAGACTTTTTATCGGACCAAATGGCTCAAGTTCTGGGAGTGAAACCAGTAATTTCACAGGGATGTGATGAATTATACACAGTTTTACAAATGCTTCTTTTACAATATCAGCTAAAGGGAAAAAAAAACATTTTTGGGCCCCAGTGCGTCATGTGACGATGTAATTACACGGTTTGGCCACTACAAAACTTACTATACTTGACCCATTCATTAGGTACCACTGATGCTAGCTGAACCCACTCCTTAGTACAGTGTGGGACAAACACAATACATCAGCGCTAACGTTGAATTAGTACAATTTGCATCAACATTCTGAGTGGAAGCTGGTTAGCCTAGGCTCCTTGCTTCCACTTTATTAGTTGAATACAATTTTAAGGGGATAACATGTAACATTTCTGCACTAAAATGTCTCAAAATGACTCGTTGTTATATATTTAGCTACTAACATCATCCTAAATGTTTTCAACAATGTCCGAACCCAGAGAATTCAGTAATCTCTATTCGAGGTGACGGTGCGTTTCATTTGGTCGCCTGGCACGCTTAACATCCGGGAGGGATTCAGAGAGTCAGGAAGGAGGTCAGTGAATGTAACTAAACGTTATGTGAATTCAAATTAAAATAATGACCTAGCCCGTGTAAATGTCTGCCTGATCTGATGCCTTGATACCACGAGCACGTCACCGTGACCTTGTGTGTGCAAAGTGTTTTTGTTCCACGCGGCTTCTCATCCCACTGGGTGCGTTTTCATGCCTGCCTGATATGTTGAATTGCTTATATATTTATTTCACCATTTTTTCTTGTTTTTTGTGCTTCTTACAAAGGTTAGTAATTGTGCTACATATATTTTTTTTATTATTAACAGTCTGATTTTCTAATGTCACAACCATGGAAGTTGATATAGTGCTTCTCTTGGCAACACTAATCATAGCTGTTAGTTAATCGCTATCATGGGAAATCCTGGCTTTGAAGCTTAGCTTGCTACATCTGTACATAGGATTAAGCCTGAATCCTTGTGTTACCAGAATGTGTTTTTCTTAACTAGCTGCACCGCTTAACCGACATAAATGTTACATGAGTGACATTTTTAAAGGCTTTTTAGCACAATGGCAGAAGATCACGCTGTCACGCTCCCCTCAGGGTGACGCCCCACCCAGCCACACCCATGCAACAGACCCCAGATGGTCAGCATCAGTCACCCTGAGGTGACATGCGTGCATACGGGACAAAGAAACAGGTGCTTGATGTACAAGTGCGGTCCAAGTAGAGTTGTTTTGCTGTCACTGTGCGAAACTTTTCAGGTAACATTTTCGAGGATATAATTGAGAATACTTGGGCTTCAAATACATACTTACTTAGTTAAAAAAAAACACATTTTATGGAAATGGCTCTTTTCCAATACACCCCACCGTTATATACCCAGGAACCTAGTTGATTTAGGTTATTTGTTTTGGAGTCAGAGGTAAAGACCCACCGAGCAGCCGGTGAACCCTGCTGTCCTACATGATACAGTTTAATGCATAAAAGAAAAGAAAACAACAGGTTGGTGGGTGAGCACATTGAATAAACGCCTCCCTGTCTGTCTTTAAGGGCCAAGGCTACACAACATAATGCATTACACCCTTCCTGTCTGCATTAACCTCAACTGTTGATTGCCTGCTGTTTTGTCACTCTCGATTCCCATGTAATTCTCCGCAGGCTACACCCTTTTCCTCTCTATTGTATGTTTCCCCCGTTCTCAGCATGCAGTTTATGGCCCGTTGCTTAATGTGTCTTTGTGTGAAAGCACGCCGCTGTACGGTGAGAGCCATAGTAAACAGTGATGCTGTTAATGGTGGTATGGAGCAGCGGGATGGTTTTATAGTTCTTTGCAGATGTTCGGTTCAACTCGACTGAGTGTAAAGATCAGGCTCAGATACAAGGAACAATATCAACACATGGGTCTCCTTCATGTTCATTTACAAGCCAGGTATTTTGCTATTGTGGAGTATAAGTGTGTGTGTGTGTGTGTGTGTGAGACTGGGGGGTGATAAAACAGTTCCGTTTCATTCTTAAAGTACAAGAGTTCCACTGCTTTACTGTCCATGGGTGGATTAGCACATATGAATCTATCCTCTTGTATATAATGTGGTGTAATTGTTTGTACTACAGTTCATTGTTTCTTTATTATGTGTTTTTTTTACTGCAAGCCCGGTTCGAAAACTTGATTTGCCTTATGGGATAGTAACATTTTCAGTTGTACAGAAGTGAAACACCACAATGCAAACCGCATTGCATAACTTCTGCCATGGGATTGGATTTTTGCCGTGGCCTTTCTTTGTGGTGTTGGTGCTTTGAGAGATGCTCTGGAGATGCTGGCCGTGGTTTCCTGATTGGCAGGAGCTGATGACTGTCACACACCTGTGGCGCATTTGGTCCGAGCTCTGATAAATGACCTTCTCAACCATTTTGATGTTTGTGTGCTTGGATGACATCCTGATCTTCTCCGTGGAGGAACGACTGGTTCTTCGGAGGTTGTCGGAAGATAAACTGTTTGTCAAGCCGGAAAAATGTGACCTTCACACATCTGAAGTTAATTGCCTTGGGCTATGTGGTTTCGCAGGGTCCGCTCTAACCGGACCCTGCTAAGATAAAGGCTGTGGAGGAGCGCCCCACGCCTCCGTCCCGGAAAAACAGCTCCAACGCTATCTGGATTTCGCTAACTAACAGCAGGGTAGCAGAACCCCTCAACCGACTAACCTCCACCAACTCTCCCTTGAGCTGAGTGGGCCTTCCTCAAGATGAAGAAGTCATTTACCTGTGCGCCCGCTCTCAAGCATCCAGCTCCGCAGTTCGTGGTGGAGGTCGACGTTTCAGACTCTGGTGTTGGTTCTGTTCTCTCCCAACGTGATGCCAGCTCTCAGAAGCTTCATCCCTGAGCATACGGTGGATTTACCTCTGCTGAAAGCAACTATGACGTCATTAAGCGGGAGTTGCTGGCTGTGGGATCTATCTATCTATCTATCTATCTATCTATCTATCTATCTATCTATCTATCTATCTATCTATCTATCTATCTGTCTATCTGTCGATCTGTCTGTCTGTCTGTCTGTCCTGTACTACTGCCCCGACGAAGGTTAATGGATACGATTTAAGAACAAGATCCCTGAACTAATGAGCACCAGAGGGACACCGCTTTCCACAACCGAGCAGCTCTCCAGGCATTCTGTTTTTCGACGATTTATAGAGACCTGAGCCAAAGCTATAAAGATGTCGAAAAGACCTTTAACAACAGGGAAAAAAAATGCTGATCTCTAATGGGCAGTAATAAACTTCCGCAGACTTTAAACGATCCATCTCTGACTGAATCAACCTCCCCTGCATGTCTGCACAATCAATCTCAGCCCTGGCTCCAGGTGAAGATAAAAAGCTCAACTCCGGTGAGCCTTTATGATATATTTGCAACCTGTTGTCTATGTATTGGTGATTTTCCACGGCGGTAATATTTTTTATTGCTATTGAACTTCTGTCAGTTTTGGCTCCGACATGAAAAGAGTGCAAACTCTGCCTGAGCTCAAAAGAGAACATAGTATCTGGAACACGGGCTGCTCGGTTTGATTTGTCAGGGATAAGACAACAAGCTCCTCGTGGTGCTGGCTGACAAACGTATCGGTGAGGAGGGCGTACTTTTCTCCTCTGTTCACCTTGGTGTTAAATCTGCCACGGCCCTCCTCCTGAAAAAAAAATAACCCCCTGAACTCGAAACACGAAGAAAGACATCGGGGTTCTGCTCTTTATTATGGCCTCTGACTCTGACTGTCAAACACTAGAATCAGTCAAGCAGTGAATTTCTTCCTTACTCAAACCTTTTTTTGTTCCGCCGTGACACACATTCACACTGTCGAACGCAACGTTTTTACAATGAAGATGTCATTTTAACATGAAGTTCTGATGTGTGGGCGCACTCCTTCCCGCTAACCATCCGATCATTTTCAACCGCCTTCGTCTTACCAAAAGATATTCCCCCTTGACTGTCCCACCCCGACATCCTGTTTTAATAAACACACAAGCTCTGACCTACATGTTAACTTAAGTGTTTCTCTATTCAAAACGAGAGACAACGTAAATCCATCATCTTCTTAACAGGAGCCAGAGGACGTCCTTTTTTCCGAAACGATGCCGCAATTATACCAATTTGAAAGTCAAGTGTGTTTATTAAGACATTCACATCTGCGTCTTATTAATTGGCCCCGCTGCCACTAACTTATTGTTTCGGGGGAACAAACAGAGCACTGTACTCAAACAAAGGCATTGTAACCTTTTCTTTTTTTTTTTTAAAGTACATTTTAACGATTTCATTGAACAATAGAACAGAGATGCAGAAATGAGCTGAGAAGCAAACAGGCGGATTGAGTTGAAGATGTGTTCGGTGCGTTCGGACAAGCCAAAGAATTTTCAACTCGCGTCATTCGCTTGAATTTGACTGCTGGACCGTTTGTGTTTATTCGTGCTAAAACAGCCAATGTACCACCGGCGTGTGCGAGCGTGTTTGGATTTGTCTCGGCCTTGGACTCTGCCTCGAGCTGAAAACACTTTACATTCACATGTTCCTGTCCGTGTTCTACCCCCGGACGAATGTGTGTCTAGTAGGTATGAACAAGTACACTGTTTTCTGTATCTGATCGGTGAATCTGACAAGGGAAATCTGGATAGAGCGTAAGCCCCTTTATTCCTGTGAGAGCTGCTCTGTGGTACATGAAGCCAATGAAGCTTGACTTAAAGCTTTATCAGCAGAGCAGCACAAAGCTCTGTTTCCCTGTAGGTGCTGTGCATGGCTTCTCCACACTGAGGGACTGCTGATGATCATCTACTGCAGGTAGTATACTGACTAGGCTTACGTACCTCATACATTACAACCCCACATCAAAACACCCGAACCATCACTTTAATGGGTATAGAATTACCCAGATCTTCTGCACCGTGGGGCCAACAGACCACAGACTCCCACAACTGAGCCGGCTAACTTCCAGTTTAATGCCTCCCTATCTTGAATAGAGATACAATAATTTAATCTAGTTTGCTCTTTCTAGAATTTCACAATGTTATCGGGCTGAATGGATTAAAAAAAAAATGCGACCACTGTTTCACAGCCACTTCTTTCACAATGTAAGCTTATGGGAAAAAAATGTTTTGGTCCCCAGTGCAGCTCGTGATGTGATTACAAAATTTGGCCACTTTGTAAAATTGGCTTCAAAGCCTGCCGTTCATGCTGGGGACTTGATCTGTTTTCGTTGGAAGTGGTTGCGTATGCTGGAAGTGGCCGGGACTAATTGTGAATTAATTTGATCAGAAGTATAATAATAATAAGCCATAATTATCATTTATTAGACAGCTGTTTAAAGATCAGCCTTCAGATCGATGTCTTTGATCACAAGGGTAAGAGTAACTATTTACAGACAGAGATCGACCGCAGGATATGTTCTCACTGAAGTCCTATTGGCCCAGCCCCAGTGCTACCAGGGGACCTCAAGTGTCCATATAACATCTGTTTCTCCAGCAGCGATTATCAACAGTAGGAGTTGATTTGCCCGCTGTCTGCACATGTTACAAGCATGACCATCACATTGGACCCCAGGAGGACCGCCTGGTGCCAAGCGAATTCAGCTAATGGGGGATTCGTTTAGATAAATGTGTAAGTAAATAAATGCATACGCATTTGCAGCTCGTGTAGATCGAGCAAAAGATGTTTTATGGCTGTACTTTTCGTTTCTCCTAACCTTCTCTGTCATCACTTTCGGTCGTCGATCTTGCAGATCTCACCGCACAGCTGATTTACTGCTGATAAACATGTGAGCCGTGATCTAATTTTATGCTTCTATACAGTTCTACGGACTGACAACGGAGAACAGATGTTCCAAAAAAGACCAAATCACCAAGATGCTGATCTGCACGGGACTAACATCATCACACGATCCCTGCGCTGTGTGAACTATGGAAGGCAATATGCAGTGGAATTCTAACTTAACAAATTACAGACATGGCAGATTCGCACTGGATTAAGATCACAGTGGTCCTCTTCACTTATTACAACTGAGAGGTCCCGAGGTTATACTAGTCCTGTGTGAATAGGGCTCAAAACTGTTTTTTGACTGAGTTTTGGCAAACGATGACGATAACTTGTCTGTTTCTTCCTGTAATATTGATCATTTATCAATCCAGGTCACTTAATTTGATTTAAATAGGTATTGATTTAAATACCTCTAAGACTAGGAGCTCGCCTCAGCTCTACAAACATTTAAATTGCCTTCCGAATTCCCCTTTCATTGAAGAGAAGCCCTTTATTTATTCCAGGAGGACCACTTATTCTAGTGTTACCTGTTACCTTCCTACTCCCATATGGGAACTGCGGACTTATCGGACTGGGCAATCTAACCCGACAACTCTCTTGTGCTCTCGTACACTCTCTTACACACACGCACACACACACACACACACACACGCACACACTCATGAAAACCTTTTTCTCTCGTTCCCTTTCCCTCTCTCCTATCTGGCAGAGTGATCTAACGCAGCAGCTCTCCTGCCGTCTGGCTGCCACGACAGGTAAACTATACCTGCGGCCTTGAATTACCCCCCCTCTTTCCCTCCTCCTGTCTTCTCCTCCCTTTCCCACCTCCTCTCCCATCCTCTCCTTCTCCTCCTCCCGCCCTCCCCCTTTCTGCCCTCTCCCGTTCCTGTCCGGCTACATGCTCTCCCGCTTTAGGTTAGCGATGCGTGGTATTGGACTTGCCCTTACAACAGATGGCCTCTGTGTGTGTCTATGTAAATGAGGAGGGGGGGGTGATTGTAATTGAGACAAGCACATCTTCACTTTTCTTAAGCTGCAATACTATATTCCTTGAGGAAATTGTTAGCCCCGCCCTCCTGCGCCCTGTTGGTCAAGTTTGTGCCTCCTGCAGCTGTCACTCATCTACATGAGCTGTCGTGTCGCGTTCTGTTGATAATGTAAGTTCATTTGTGTGGGATTCAAACCAAAAGTCTTACATATTGCACCTTTAACAAGACGAGGAAAAATCAGAAAAGCCTTCAGCGGCGCTCTTCTTTCGATTATATATACCCTTCAGCTCTGCTATAACTCATGCTAAAGCAGCAGCTATGCTAACCTGTTGAGGAGCCACCATTGCGGTTTTCTCGAGAACAGTCCCTTCTATCGCTGGTCATCACATAGGCTAATTCGGCCGCCTTGCAAAGTGAAGCTCGCAGGTACAGGCACATCAACAAGCAGAATTTGGCAAGAGCACTGGCACTAGAAAAAAATGAGGCTGAAGGAAGTTGTCTGAAGAGGCGATGATTTTTCATTTGATATTTTGAGTAGTGTGATGGTGTCTAAATTTAAGCGGAAGCATGTTGAGGTCTTTTTTTTCCCTTTGAACAAACTGCAGATGTAAGGGCCTGGGTTGATTTAGTTCTGCTCTCCTCTTTGTTTCGTGCATTTCCTCTTTTTTTTTTTTTTTTCCCTCCAAAAAATGAATAGAATCTAAACAGAACAGATTGAATTCAAACAGAATGGGCTGGCGGTATGGTCGCGGTGGATAGTTGGATAGAGTAGAGACACTGTGCTCGAACATGTGGACCTGAAGGCCAGTAAACCCCCTGCAGGGGTGGAAGATCCCTCTGATCATATGAGTGGCCGTTCTTGTGTAAGTGACACTGTGTGCCGTGACATTGTGTGCCGTAATAAAGTGCGCGTGTTTCAGTTTTGTAGCTTGATTGAGATACCCTCAGCCTTTTGATGAGATATTCTGCATAAGCAAGAGTGTTTTTCCTCGCAGACTGAATGTTGATCATGTAAGCGCGAGCATGTGTGTGTGTAAGCAAGAGACAGAGCGAGATAGAGAGATAAAGGCAGTGTGTGTGAGAGAGTGTGTGTGTGTGTGTGTCGGAAGAGTGTAAATATGAGACTGAGCCAACAACCGAGCCGAGGAACTGAGAGGCCCTGAGGGAAAAGTCACAAAGTTCTCGGTGGGAAAACTGCAACTTAACAGCTCTGTAATATTGTACATTTGTGTTTTTATTTATCACTTTTTGTAAATTTTGCAAATCCCTTTTTTGTTTATTTTCATCTAGGTTTCTGTTAATCACTATCTTCATGTGCATGTACTGTATGTGGGGCAAAAAGCTCACCCATAACCCATCAAACTTGTAGAAATTTAATTCAGACAGACTCACATGGTTTCCCCATTTCTCTTTTCAACCCCACGTTGTCTCCCCTCTTCTATTTCCCCATGCCACAACTTTCTAATGCGTATGTTTCCTTTTTCCAGGTTCATCCCAGTGCTTCCTCCTCCCGTCTTTCTTTTCCCCCGTGTACATCCCCTCCTCCCATGCTCCTCCTGTCCTCATTCAGCTCCAGCCGACGGATCACTGTCACAAACACCAACACACACACACACACACACACACACACACACACACACTGGAGTATGCAGTAAGGGGAGAAGATGGTTGGAGGTAGGTAACTTGTAAAAAAAAAAAAAAAAAA
>OMLP01022439.1:76873-89945 GCA_900302685.1 Spondyliosoma cantharus | reverse complement strand
AAAAAAAAAAAAAAAAAAGAGAGAGTGAGAGAGGTGCGGGGTTAGGTAAACTATCTCTTGCTCATATTGTGTTAAGGTGTGAGGAGGGATGATGACTTTGTGGCTTGGTTCTATTTCTGCATTGGCATTTAATGTTTGGATGGACTTATCTTACAGCACTCTGTGGTGGAAAAGTTGTTGGACCCCACAACACAGAAAGTTGGGATGCTTTTATGGTAATACCCTGGTTACAGTGACATTGTGTAACTTTCTTACCTTAAAATATTGGCTTCAAAATCATTTTGATAGTTGGTGAATGGTGTCTCTGTCTCAGGAAATCCCCCCCCCCCATCACTTGTTTCTGCATTATGTAACTTCAGTGAGAGGATAGGATCACAGTGTTACATACATGTTTACTTCAAGATACAAGTTTTCAAGACATTGCTATGACATAATGAGTTTTGTTTGTAGTTCGCACCTACATCACATTGGACAAGTTGTTACAGACCTGGGATTTGTATTCACGGCAGTGGTGTAAATGAGCTAACTTGGGCTAACCTGACAGGATCCTCCACACATCCAAAAAGGTAACGCACACAAAGTCAAAGTTCCTACAGCAGAATCGTTTGGAGTATAGCAGTTATCCACCTGATAAATCCTGTCGAAAAAACAACAAAAATATCTCGATGATAAAAGTTTAGTTATGTTTCGTCTGGAGATGTTTCCTCTGTCCTGTCAAGTTTATGACTAAAGCTTTTAGTGGTGCTGCTCAAATGTCCCACCATATTTGCTTGAGCTAAATCACTGTGTGCATAGAAACGTCTAAAAAAGCAGACTCTCTCCCACTCATACATCAATACATTACACAATGAAGAAATCACCTGGAAGCTTGTGCTGCTCAAAGGGCAATATAGCCGACAGGGACCATTAGAGTTGGAGTGAAATATACGTGTTTGCTTGTTTTTAACAGCCGATCTGCTCATCCCTACCTCCCGGTGTATCCAGGGTTAATCTGAAGCAGTTGTTGATTACATGATGCCCCTACCAACCAGTCTGGAATGAGGATTAAGTAGTCAATGGTGGCTTGAAACATGGCTGTCAATAAAAAATAAATATTTTTAAAATTATTAATCACGAGAGGACTTTGAATCTACAGTCATAGATGTGAACAAAAGGTATTAGGGTCGTGAGTCCAGTAGTATGTGGAGACACACACAAAGATAAAAATGCTCCAAAATATTCTTAAAACAACTTCTCTGAGACTTCTTCCAGGTCTTCTTCCTGTAGTTCTGGTTTTCCCACCACACAAATTCCAAAACACTCCTACAGATGGATATCTATCCACTGGAAGTTGTCAGTTTCAATGGCTTTAATTGGCTGCAGCTGCTGACAGAAACGAACATCGACCGTATCTCAGTAAGCAGGCAAGTAGGTCCAACATTTTCCAAAGGCCATGAAGGAAAACACCTACACAAATACTAGAATCTGGTTGGGCAGAGCACAAAAGATTGTCTGTAAAAAAAATAAAATAAAAGTAAAAAAAAAAAGAGATGTTCATAACAAACACATACTGAAACCCAGTTGGGTACATCCAACCCAAACATCCGCGGCATAAATAAAATTAGAAGTGTTTTGACAAGAATGATTCTGGGTGCGATTTCCAACACTAGATCATCTGAGTTTATTATCTTGTCACTGACTCTCACACCACCTTTGTGACATCAGAGCTCACTGAATATTTATTGAAAAAACAAAGCTTCTTGGATGACACCCTGTTTCTATTTTTTCATGTTCCCGCAAAAATGTCAAGACCTCTACAGGCGCCATAAGCAGTGAGAGAGCCATGATGACAGTTTAAAAAGAAATAACATATTAGTAATACAGATAATGGCTTGCAAGCAACATGGTGCATTAAAACTGGTGCCAGAATACACATTAACATTAGTGATCCAAGGTTATTATTTGAGAAGTGAGGAAAAAAAGCTTCTCACTCAGTTTCCCATTAGTTTGGTTGCTTACGGGACAACAAGTTCACACGGATTACTTTCAAAATGGATTGGTACCATTGACTCCTCTCTCAGAATTGTATGACATTGTTCTGTTATATATTGAGAGGAAACCAATCCTTTGGTGTGTATTAGTTTTATACTCCAGGGATAAACAAAGATGGATCGTGCAACACAGATGCTTTTTTTTTTCCATTCATCGAAAGGCCACCACTGTCAAGACAGTTTGATATTTTCAACAGATTTAGTTCTCCACATGCAAGTGGATGTTTGGCTATTTTAATTTATCAATTTCACTGCACAGTTTTGCTGTTTTGAATGTTGGAGTATCTTGAACCTACTTTAGGCATCCAAATTTGTATCTTGGTTTTATGGTGTCAGGGAAGAAATATTAATCTGAAGAGAAAGATCTTCATTGATTTTTTTCTTTTTTAATGCCTGAACAAACTACATAAAGAAACCCTCTTCATTCCCTCTGAGAGCAGCTTGTTTTTTCACTCATGGAAAAAAAATAAAATTCCTGAGTTTGTATTATTGCCTCATTAATATAGTAAATGTTAAAATTTTGTTTGTTTTGAGTTTGAATTTATTTTCCTGAACTACATCGCGCCATTTTGACCTCCAACTAATACCAAGCTGAATCATGGCCTCATGGCCTCATTGAAGTGGCCTGATTCCTGAGTCATAACAGATCTGTCCGATACGGATTTGAATCCTTTCAGACTGCACCAGCACAGGTGGAACATAGAGTAAACACCTGCTTATCATACAAGAGGCCTTAGCTCAAATCCCCATGTCCCAGTTTTAATGAGCAGTGTTCACATGTAATTAAGTGACCGGGTTATGCTTGGCTTTATGCATTAACTTAATGTAGATGAGAAACCTGGTTTCTGTTAAAGGGATGAGGGACTTTGAAAAACCTAGTTAACGCAGCCAGACATCTGCTGGAGAAATCCTACTTTATGCCAATCTGTACTGCTAACTGGTGTTACAATACATGCAGTGTTGTAAAAGTATCCAAAAGTCATATCTGAGTAGAAGTAAAGATATCATATAGATATATGTTCCATTTTTACCTTGGTTAATGTGAAAGTCACCCATACAAATAGCACTTAAGTGAAAGTATCTGATATTGAATGTACTCAAGTCTCAAAAGTCATTTTCTGGCAATTAATGGTCTGACGTATCAAAATGAATTAAGTAAAAGTAAATAATTCATATATTTACATGTATGTATGGAGTATATAACCTTCTATGGGTGGAAGAATCCAGCAATCTGAACATTTAATATTTATTTCTCTGTTTAAGGAACAACAACAACAATAAGACAGAAAGGTAAGAGACAATATTTGTTCTCTCTTTGCGTCTGGTCCTGCTCTTGTAAATCTGTGCCTGTGTGCCCTCGAATGTTGTAACCCATCCTCATCAGTAGAACAACCATACAGGTTGATTGTGAAAGCAACTTATTACAATTATGTTTACGTTCCTTGTTTGACAGCGACCTCTAGTGGTCATAGTAATTAACTACAGCAGCAACGGAGGAAGTCAGATGAAGTAGTAGAATGGCTGACAAAGTCTGCTTACGGAGGAGGGCGGGGATGGATGGTTGGAAGCGCAGAACCTTGAACCAGGGGACCAATGCCCATGTCCCATTTGAAACTGAAAGTCAACAGTGAGTAGTTTTAAGCTAATTACATAGTTGAGTGATGTCACATGACGTAAGAGTTGGTACATTGATAGCTAGTTACATCAGCAACGAAATAACTTGAACCAAAACCGCAATCTTTTCCTAAACAGAAGTGCGTGGGTACGATGAAGGTCTGTTGCTAGTACGCTGTAATGGTCATGTTGTCTTGGAAATGGTGATATACACTATGTCCCTTATCCTCACTGAAACTTAATAAACCTGATATCAAATGTTATACTCATGATGGTAATTCCTTATGCTGTTGGAGGGGCACTCTTTTTTTTTCAGGTGAGGCAGGATACAGCCACTAAAAAAAAAATGCCTTGGCGAGCCCTGTGTGCCGCTGGCTTCCCACCAAACACAACTGCTATTAATCAACACATTTAATTGTCTTTCAGCGTCCGTCAGACAGGATACAAACCAGCTTATGTGGAACAGAGCGCTATTATTTCCACCCCGCTGTGGGTGTTGACATGCTGGAAACACACAGACGCCTATAATGTATGCACGTTAACGCACAGACACACAAACATACATACCTGCGTGCTCTCACACACAGTCATTTGTAAAGTCAACAGATTCTGCCACGGCACAAAGCCCCGCAGAGGCCCGTCCACTCTCTGAAGTAAAGAGTTTTCTCTCCTCAGGCAGCAGCTTGTTGTCTTAATCCAACTTGTCTGACTGGACAAATAGAGAGGCGGAGCAGGAGGAAAGCCTTTTTTCACTTACTATTCTTTTTTTCAGACATGCAGAGCCAGAGATGTTGTAGCGTCCCAGTCAGACAAACGAGAGCCCTGACTGATGTTGCTGTTCATTTGTTTCCGTGCACTTTATTCAGCTCTTAGCGTAAGAGCTGAAAAGCGAGGGAACAGAAGCCAAGAAAATAACTTACAACTCTGTTTGAGCAAATCGACATTATATTTACTTTCTTTTTAAATATGCAATTAATTGTTAAGGCTGGCGACTGTGTACAGCACTCAGCTTTTGCCTCTCATGAACTGTGGAAGACAAATCACCCTCTCACTTGGCTTTTTGTAACATCTTGCTTGGACATAATTCCTGAGTAAAAGGAATATTTTGAAAAAACTACAGAGAGCCAAGTAGCTCCGACCCTTTCTCGTACATATTGGTTGCTTATCATAATAATATCTAATTTTTAAAATAACCCTAGGCTTTATCACACACACACACACACACACACACACACACGGACATCAAATTCAAAGAGTTTTTCAAATACTGTAAAGTTTTCTTTTTGTGGAATTCTACAAAACACTCATAACACGGAACGTTAAATAAACTCTTGCTTGTTTTGTTCTTAATTATGGGTGTCGGCATCAGTACACTCACTGTTCTTAACATTAACCCAATTTGAATAAATCATATAATCCATTCCAAATCCTGCGTCTTCCTGTTGGAGCCTCTCCCAATATGAACTGGGTGAAAGGCAGGGAAACACTTTTGGCAGGACACCAGTCATCAGAATTAACTCTGCAATAAGTATTCTCATATCGCACGCATGGGATTAATTTTTATCAAGTAATCAAAGGGACAAAAGGAACATGGCGCATGTGTGTCCACGCAGATGTAAATATTGGCCTTCACGGTGGTTTTCAGGGAACAAAGCATTATCACGTTTCTACAGGCAACTTCTTTCTTTCGTCACCCGTTCACCACTTGTGTACAGTGTGCGCGTTTGTGTTTGCATGTCGATATTAAATTAAATTAACCTTTATTTACTCAGGGAAAGTTTGCTCAGCTCCCTTAGCAACGCCCTGCCTCACACTCACAGGTACAGCCCAGTGTGGCCACACGCCGATGTAACTTCAGCTGCTTCTTTGATTCAGTTGAAGGTTCAGGCTTCATAACGTTCCCAATTTTTCCACCCAGCCCCTCATTTTTTCGAGTGCCCCCTTACCCCTCAGAACAGAGTTACAAGGGGTGGTGGGTGAAATCTGCTCCTATGAAGTGGGAAAGCCCTTCAGGACCCTCAGACATCAAGTTGTTGACGATGCCGTTTATGTAAACAGACGTGACCGGACATTTCCACTGTGTTGTGGCGGTTTCTCCGGCAATCTCGGTATTATCACAATGCCATTTACCATTTATCTGATGTAGATAGAAAAGCATGGATGCCCACAATTCATTCACAACTTTGCGCTATCGGTCAAGTCAAATGAAAAGAGCACTGCCTCTTTACTTGGACACCGACGTTAGCGGTTAGCAACCCATGCTTCTTCCCTGTGACTGAACAGCAGAGTTTCATAACCCTCAGTTTGAAGTGTGCCTCAGAAAACCTTCCGATTGGAGGGCCATGTAGTGCCGACACTTTGCTATACCCAGGGACGCAGGAAGTCAGTCACAGTTGGGTGTGCTGAGTTTTCAGTCTATATGACGTCATTAACAGAAATTTGAGAACGTTTTGCACTATAGCGAAAGCAAACCTGAACACCGACATTCTATCTGTCAAGGCAGCCACATCAGCTGCAGTTAAAGGTGCACTACGTAGTTTTGGGGAAGACATTTTAATCAGACCTTAACAAACTAAATAGACAAGCTATTTTTGTTTTCATGACTGAATAAGCAGAATAAATAAACTGACCTTAAATGACAACACAATTTATACCATTTTAGTTTGTTTATATTTGGCGGACCCTGCCACCAATCTAGCTTTTTTCCGGGGACCTTATTTTCCTCTGAGAACAGTATTCAGTAGTCATTCAGTAATGGGGCCAAAAGTTTGTCTTATTTCCTCATTAATGTTGTAAATATTAAAATTCTGCAAACTACATGGTGCCCCTTAAACAACGGTAAGGGGATGAAGAGGGAGAGAAATTCCATAGACTCTAAAATCGCTCAGTTGTTGAGTCAGGAGGAACATGCAAACTTTATGAAACGTTCTATACGTCTTATTGTAAAAAAACATTATGTCTATTTGTCCAAGTGACGTATGTATTTACTTGGATATAGAGCTGGAAAGCAAGATCCGATCACAAGCGGTCACTTGAGATGGGCGTCGAGGCGCCCGGGGCCAGGTGTGGGCCTGCGAACCGTCCCCTTGTGATCCGATCGCCGAGGACATAAGTTAATGTCAGAGATACACAGCCTCAGTGTGTTTGTCACTGTTAACAGAGACCCCAGTCTGCAGTGTAGTTCCTACACTAGATCAATAAAGCACAGAGCTGTAGAATAACTTTAGGCTTCGTCATCAAAGAAAGATTTTATATCCCGTGGACACTTGTGTTCATATTCTCACGCTCGTCTCCTCCACGCTTTCTTGCTCTCTCTCTCTCTCTCTCTCTCTCTCTCTCTCTCCCTCTCTCTCACAAGGGCTCACAACAGGGGCAAGTGGTGTACTGGGATTGGGCTTGCTCACCCTGGGCATTGAACATGGTGTTATGATTCCCTTACTCTTGGTTGGGATTGTGTTGCCAGGTCAAAGTGGGGTTCCTTGTATTCTTTCCAGTGTGTCATGTAGCGGCAACACATTCAACTGTTAATGGGACAAATGTCTCTTCATGAGCCAGCTGTCAAACCTCTTTTGAGATGACTAAAAGAATGGTGATACTTGAAGTTGGCACAGCAAAATTCATCCGTGCATATTTTAATGCAGCATAGGTACTAAAGTCATACTGAGTATGCATTTTTGCTGATATAAAATATTCTTGGCCTGTAGATTTTTTGGACTACCTGTCCCATTGGCCAGTGAATCAATTCAGATGCAATTCAACACCCTGCACGCAACCTCCGCTCAGGGGCGTAGAACTGGGGGGACTGATTACCCAGGGCCCCAATGGGGGAGGGGGGCCTCAAACGGCTTTAAATAAAAATGTTGTTTCGATTTTATTTTTTTTATTTCTAAGTAATTAGTCTCATAACTAACTTAAAATTGGCAGAATAAATTGGATGAGAGATTTTACTCTGTATAAAAAAAATAGTGGAGGCTGTCTGAGGCGGAGTGGCCGCTGCTCATCAAGACATGTCTTTCCCCAAGAAAGCAAAATCAGGGAGCCTTAAACGAAAGGAAAAGGCAGAAAGGGAACGAAAGCAAGGAGAGGGAAGACAACTCCTCACACATTTCTTTCAAAAGAAAGGTGAGCACAGTTCACAGCATTATAACAGCATAATGTCAGCAGTTGTAAAGATTCAGCAGGTTCCTCATCCTCATCTCATCCCTCATTAAGTGCTGACTCAAAGTTATTATTACGAGTAATCATTTCACATTGAGGTTGCGGACCTCGCGGTAAAAACAGTTCAAATTTGGAGCGATATTTAGCTCCATTCCCAGTACGCTAGCATGACATGTTTGGTATCAGAGGATTCATTTTCACAAGATTTCTATGATGCTTATGGCTTAAAATCTTAAAAACTGATCCTGTGACGGCCTTCAGAAGACAGTAATGTTAATGCCAGATGATCCACCATCATATTCAGAGGGTTAAAAGTAGGCCAAGAAAGCCAAGAACTGAGGTGGAGAATAATTCCAACTTTAAGGTCATGGTGATCAATGAGGCAGAGTTTGGATGGTTAAATTATGTTAGAAAATAGGCCTGCCATTAGGCTGCAGTTTAATTTGACAGTGAGCAGTAACCAAGTAACTGTCATGTTTTTCGTATCACATTTTTTCACCGGCCTATACAAGGGCCCAATTAGATTTCTTTTCATGGGGCCCAAAATCCCTGGCAGCGCCCCTGCCTCCGCTGTACCACAAAGACCTGGAAAAAGAGTCCCACACAAGGCAAAACTCAGCGGGAGAGTGTGAATCATCTAAAATGAGGCAACAACAGCGAACAGCAAAACAGTTTACACGCGAGAGACTTGAATTGATTTACATTTTGGCCCCAACCAGTAAATCCACTAATGATGAACTCCATTTCAGTTTATTGATTTCACCATTAAATGCCTTTCTTAAATGCTGGTGCAACCAGGCCCTAACACTATTCATTACACATAATAGGTCTGTTTAAAAAAGGGAGCCAGAGAAGAGGTAGTCGAGTAAGTATGCAATAAAAAAGGGAGATCTCATGTCGACGTCTGTGCGTTCTCAGTGATTTAAACACAGTCCGGTAATGCTACATCCACAGACCCAGCTCATTCGTCCAAAGAGAAGTTAAGGGGCTGGTTTCCAATGGATTGGAGGCGCTTGACTCTTGAAAAATTCAAAAGACTCTATTAACCTCGACTAATTCATAACACACTGCTGCATTTCTGCACACAGGCCTTTCTTTGGGCTATAGCATTTACTTGAGATCAGCCCATAAACCTGCAGACCCAATTTAAGTTTAATTTAGTAGAATTGACGTATCAGATTTTATATCAGTTTTAAAAAAAACACAAGTGTTAGACAGTAAATACTGAAAACGTGTCCTGAGGCGTGTGACTGTCATTAACTTTGTTGAATCCTGAAAGAAACAGACAGCTTTACACACATACTTACACATTCATTGTCCTCCACACCAACACTGTGTGCACATTTGCGTCGAGGTGAACTCTCATGTATCACCGCTAAACACCAGCGCTGTCAAACCATTTCTCCCCTCCCATTTAGTCAAGGCGCATTCCTTCTCTGTGACGTCGCTCGGTCTTTTACTCAAGCTGTCATTACAGTCATCGAAGTTTGACAAACGGCTTCAGGTGACACATGACAAGACAAGCAGGCCGGCCTTGTATGCAAATCTGCCCGAGTGGCCGCACGAGCTCGTTTCAGTGACCTCACAATGGCGTGCGATTTGGAAAAAAAACATTTGTTTTGTAGAACAAATGTCCAAGTTTTTCACCAAAATCCTGACGTGTGCTTGTTTATAATGACCTGAAACATACAGTACATACTGTACACACTGAAATAACAGCTGCAAAACTGTAGCACATGAGCAGATTCTTATTGCTTTTTACAAAGATAACACAACATTTTCAAATCAATGAATGGCTAGTTAAATATGTTAATATTATCAAAGTAATCGTCCTACTCTACCACTTCCCTCGATGTTGTCATTATTCAAATCACCAGTAGGCTACTTTTAATATATAGAATTAAAAATTGAACATGCAATTCTTGAAACTGTCACCGCAGATTGTACTTTATATGCATTAACAAGTCATGAATCTTTAAAGGGGCACCATGTAGTTTTTGAGAGCACATTAAAACACAGAATTTTAATGTTTACAATATTAATTAGGTAATAACACAAACTCAAAAATATGTATTTTTTCCAAAACAAGCTGTTCTCAGAGGAAAATAAAGTCAGAGAACACTGTTTGAAGCCAGAAAGGTGGCAGGGTCCGCCACATACAAACAAAGCAAAACGGTATAAATTGTGTTGTCAGGTCAGCTTGTTTATTCAGTTTATTCAGTCGTGAAAACAAAGAGTTTGTTTACTTAGTTTGTAATCCAGCCGATGAAGATCTTTCTCAACTGACTGAAATACGCCACACTATCACTACTTGAGCTGGCACCTTCTCATCTACTGGAGTAAACCTTAAGACTTCAAATTCAGCCTGGGTTCTTTTAGCAAAAAAGCGAATAACACAAATTAAAATGGCACGTATGTCTGCCTGTGATAAAATGCTGGAAAACAGTGAGGGAGTGCGTGAAGATAAATAACCTAAAACATGCCTGAACTGTACTGCAAAGACCTCCGTCCAATCTTTACAGTACTTTTCCCCGTCTCCATTGCCCTCTAAACACCACGCTAGACAAACATCATACCAATCACACCTATTCCTGCACCAACTTGTTCAGCACAAAAGGACAGTCCCAGACTCTTTCTAAGTACTTCCAAAGAACCTCTGAGACGACTGTGATGCTCTGAAAAAAAAAAGAAAAAGGCGTTACTACCATTAAGCTAATTACACACCATGTTTTCTACCAGAGAGGGTGAATCTTTGGTGCCAGACTTTGGTGGCCGCTGTACTGGAAGTAAATAGGAAATTCATGGAGAAACACACTAAAACCCAACATGTCCACGTCATATGACTTCTGATGAAGAAATTGCTCTGAAGAACAAACTTCAGGGAATAGCTTAACGATGAGATTTTGTCCCCCGAATGATTGACAGGGCTGATAATATTGTGATCAAACGGAGGCTTTCCTACACAAAGTCAGGGAACGAAATAATGTGTCGATTAAAAAACTAAAAATCATGCATCTCCCATTCTCATCTCTCGACTTGAGCACAGCTGCAGCGCCACAGCCTGGCCCCAGAGCAAGATTCAGTAACGCAATGACCCCGCCTTCTTTTTCCAGGTTCGTTGATTTTTTGCATATTTTGTACAAAATCGTTGCCAGGCCCTCACAAAGTCCCAAATGATTCATACAAATGTTTGCAGATTTCACACGGCTATAGTTTGGATTTGATTAAGATCTGTCAAACTACAGCTACTTAATGATGTTTAGAGAAATACTGTGGACGGAGCGGGTAAGTGGATTGGTGCACTTTCTCCCTTGACCTCTACCTCCTCTCCATCCTCCTCAACTTCTGTCTGTCCTCCTCCTCTGTCCTCCAGTAACCCTCCACTGCCTCACCTCCTGTCACATTTGACCACCTCCTCCTCCTCCTCCCCCTCCCATCTCTTTTTTTTTTCTTCCTTTTTCCCCTTTATGCTCTTTGCTGATTTCCCCTTCTTTTCCTCCCTCACCTACTTTTTTACCTTCTCTCACTCCATCACTCATCCCGCTCCCGTCTCTCTCCCCACAGAGCCGGATGAATTATGCAGCGTTCTGCTCTGATAATCATCGTCGCCAGTCTTTCCCCTGATTTCTCTTTTTATAACATTTCGTTCAGAAAGGAGAGAGATGGCGTAGAGGCCTTAACGGTGTAACGGTGAAGGCAAACAAGTGTAGGCTCCTTTACATTTAGATTCTGTGTTTGATGTGTGCACGTGCAAGTGTGTGTCTGGCTGAGGGTTAGGCTGTCAACAGGGGTCCACGACCCTTAGAGGGAGTTACTGAAGTGGGGTCTCCATATCATTGCTTGATAATATTTGGATTATTTTATTTTCTCCAAAGACGTGTTTCTGAAACATATTTATTTCTGAACATATTATTAGAAAAGATACGTTTGTAAAAGCAAAAAGATAGATATTCTATAACCTTCTTTTTGTAGCAATTGGTAGGATCTCGCCATTAGACATTAATTATCACCCGCCTACAGCGCAGTACTGAGTTCCCTCCCCGCACACCTGGGCTCACCTAGCCCTAACAACCCAGATGAAGGCCGGTTTGACCAACGACCCACATGTGGCCCTAACAACTCTAAAGCCTGAAACACACCGGGTCAACCGCTGGCCGTCTGAAAAGCGTTTGGGGAGACTCGGACGAGTTTGGGAACAAATCTGTTTGGTGTGTTCAGCTGCGTTGGAAGCTTTTGGAACCGCGCGGAGAGCGTCTGCTCCGATTCAACTTGCGAAGTCTGAGAACGCCGGCTGTCGGCTGTCTGAGCCATTGGAGACTCTGATTGGTTGTGTGCTAGCGAATCAGCGCGGTGTGTGGGAGGGGCGGAAGTGACGATTCTCCTTATGACTTTTTCGCCAGCGCCATCCGCTGTTGAGGAGGCTTATTGCATCTCGCGCAAGCGCAGAACGTACACGCTGCTGTGGAGTTGGCAGCACGTCGAAGCGCTATGTTCAATGCATCTTTTCTGCCGAACGGGTCAGACGAGAGGCAACGGAGTGGTCGGATAAAGGCAGTTGGCCGTTGGTTTGAGTCTAGGCGGTGTGTGGGGGAATTAAAACTCAGAGCTCAGACGTGTCCTTAACGAGTCTGTAAGGACACTCCCACACAGGCTTCTTCAGTTAGTTAGAACTGAAGAAGCCTCATGGATGGGCGCTGAAACGTCTTCAGAAACTGAAACACGTCCAGCTGCCTACGATGCAGCATCCATATTTACCATGACCTGGGTGACCTTCATCAACATGTTCATCAACATTGTTCAAACTTTACATTCTGAGTTTGATTTTCTTCTACAAAACTACATAGAGCCCCTTTTATTACTCTGAGAATGATCCACAGACTTGCAATTATTCTCAAACTTCAGCCGTAACGCCGACAAAACGCACGCACTATTCTAATTTATCGCTGTTACACCGACACACATTCTCTCACACACGAAAGACACTCTTCGTGCTAGTCCCTAAAGACCAGTAGTCTATAATCAACACCAGCACTGTGTAAACACAAACGCGCTCTCTCGCTGTGAGGTCTGAGTGTGTTCTGAGATGTCCGGCAGCCTGCAGGGAGACGTCCACTCCGTCAGGGCCACGGGACGCATGGTCTTTAACACGCACACACACACACACACACACACACACACACACCATCCTGTGTGTGTGTGACCCACGGCCATCACTCTCTTCCTCCTCTGTTTATTTGGCTAAATGTCTGGCAGGCACTAGAGCACATCAG
>OMLP01022439.1:40389-61323 GCA_900302685.1 Spondyliosoma cantharus | reverse complement strand
AGACTCAGTGACCTCCTGATAGCGTCCTGATCCCGATATGGCTGATCACTGATAGGGTCGACTGGGATGGATTCCTGTACAAGCCTATCTCTCACTTACTTATAAGCCTCCATGGATTTATGTGTTTCATGCAGATTATAACCTAGCAATTGATCCGTGGATGTATGTAGGTGTTTTTTTCATACCCACATTATCCTACACATCAAGCTTAGGTTTTAGTCTAGATATGATTTTGCTGGATCATATTTAAAGGTCCCATATTATGATCATTTTAAGGTTCATACTTTGATTTTGGCTGTCTTCTACAAAATGATTAGATGCTTTGTTGTTCATAAAAGACGTTATATTTTCTTTTCCTGGTGATTGCTGCAGCTTCTCTATTCACCTTCTTAGTGTCCCCCTACCGGACAGCTCGGCCGGCTCAGATTGGTCGGCTCTAACAGTCCTGAGAGCTTCTGCATGAGCTCTGTCTGTGTTTCTGCAACCACTGCCATGCTGGTGGCACAGCTGTGGGCGGGAACTGTATAGTTGTGACATCACAACCTAATGGAAGTCCTGACGGGCCGTGTGAAGGCATAGCGTCTGAATATGAGCTGTGTGCACCTCTTTTATACAGCATGTAGACCTGCTTAATAGTCAGAAAAGACACTTTCTATAACATTGGACCTTTAAACTTATCAGAATACAGAGAATTAGACTTTGTTTCCTCTCTATCCACCTTCCGCTGTGCTGACAATTTCTAGTTTATTCCTCTTTTTGCAGAACTTTGTGGTCAATACGGTTAATTTGTTCAAAGGCATCTCGCTGGATTGGTTCTGATAGAAACGAGCCCACAGGGCTGACTATCTATATGTTATAGGTTTTGTCTTTTATCTAACTTATTGAAATTCCAGATCCCATCCCATAAAACACATTAATAGAAGCTGGGGGGCTGTTAACATGTTAACGGTGCCAATGCCAGTGGTGGAGGAAGTATTCAAAAGTACAAGCAGCAATGCTTTACATTACAAGTAAATGTCCTGCAGGCAGTGAGACAGAGTGTCTCCTTGGTGGTAACAATGCATAGAAACATCACAAGGGGCCTCAAATAGCACTGTGTTATTGTTAGGGGCAGAAGTCATATTAATTATTTTATGTTGAACAATAATATTTGACGGTGCAGTTTATTTTACACTGAACACATGCTCTTCATCTGAAAAGATGCAACGATTCAATTTGGCCCGCTTGATGTTTCTAGCAGAAAAAAAGTGAGTTATAGTAATAATGATAGAAAAAATATATATATAAATAATAATGTTTAAGCTGTAAAATGCTCTCATAAATATGTGGGAGCCCTAATTACCAATCATTTTTTCATAATCTCAATTCAAAAGGGTCAATTGAGGGAATTTAGGAAAAAGTTTGGGCACCCATGCTCGAGAATAACAGCACCATCAGCGTTTAGATTGGTTCCCTATAAACTGTGCAATTTTGTCTGCTACTGGGCATGAAATCTCCCAGGAACATGAAGCCCGACTGCTGGCTCCAGCTCTATCTGCTTTCACAGCTTAATGAATAATTAAAGTCATGTTTTGTGCCATGCTGTTGGCTGTTGCTCCTCTAAGGAAAACAAAAAAAGCGATCAGTTTGTCTTCGCCACAGCGGCGCCAACAATAATGCCCCATGGAAACATGAGGGGGGGTGAAGTTGTCTGTTCCCAGTCCCAAGTACAGTCCTTAAGTAGATGTGCCTGACATGACTGATCTGTACCTACAGCAGGGAATTTAGCTTCCGAGCTACATCTGACACAGAAGTGACATGTCTGCTGCTCAGTCAGTCAGATGAGTGTCGAAGAAAGTTGCGGACATAATTCATATCAAATTTGGCAGACGAGTCAAATTCCACTGAGTCATATTGAGTGATTATATCTGATTAACCTCTGGGGCGTGTTGCCATTGTTTCCTAATTATGACTATGAAAGTCGAGTTAAAGTTAAATTTACATGACACTTGTCAGTTTCAGCTGAGTGTTACACCATCTGAGCGGCTTTCTGTTAGTCAAAATAAATAATTAATGGAAATAAAAGGCAGTAGTATAAATTGGAGAGACGTGGCTGCAGTGTTTACTGTTCTTCTTGTTACGGGACTCTAGTGTCCTCTCGCTCAGTGCTTTACACAGATGATTCATTCACAGGAATTTAAAGTACCTCTAGCAGCCCCAAAGTGTCTCAGATGGTTTAGGCGAAACTCTCGTATGATCACGGCTCAAACACTTGGAAGTGGCCAGCTTCGTTTTCCTCCTTACGGAGTGAGACGCCTATAGGTGACATCTGCGTGGACTGATGCGTCAGGTTAGTGGCCACCTTTGATATTTGAGCTGACAGATGTTCAGATGGCCTCAGGGTGAAACCCGCTGCTTCGAGTCACCACACACACACACACACACACACACACACACACACACGCACACACACAAACTCAATCCCTACCTGTCCCCACATTTGTTAAACTCTATCCAAAACATGAAACTAATCCCGACTTTAATCTTTACTCGAAAGACAAAATCCCTAAACTCACCCTGAACTTTGCTGTTGAGGACGTGAGCACCGGATTGAAATGTCATGAAAACCACGTATCTACAACATTGTTACCTTTTCATAAGCTCAGAAACTCAAATCACCATAGAGACACGTGGCTCTCGATGAACAGTAAATTTTTTCACAAGGTGAAAGTCTGGCATGAAATTCGCTTGAGATAGGTGATCGCAAAGTCAAATGGCTTTATTGGCTTGACCATGATCAGATACAGTAATGCCAAAGCACTTTACTAATGTCCATAGTCATAATGTGTAATCCGTCACAGATAATGGACTTGAAAGCCCGGATTGATTTTGAAAAGTGTGCTGGAGGGGTTCGTTCATGCAGTGGTCGGAGGCTCTGACATCTGAGACTTCAGAGTTGTGTGTCTGTGTGGGAGTGGAGTGGTGGATGAGCAGCAGACAGACGTTGCTGCTGGGTATTATTTTCTTTAAATGTGGTTTTCCACGTGCTGTATGTCCTCCAGGTGCCATCAGCCCAGTGGTTCCAGGATCTGTGTCCAATGTCTAGTTAATGTAAAGGGGTTAACAGGAGTCCTGCCGTAGATACCTATGGAATAGATTTTGATTTTCAAATAAGTGTCAGATTTCACACACTGATTATATCGCTGTAACACTGGGATTCATATCTCACACATTAGCTGTTTCACTTAAAGGAAAAGTTCACTCAATAATGAAAATTCAGTCACCATCTACTCACCCTCATGCTGATGGAAAGTCTTGTTACAAGTTTTACAGTCCACAAAACATTTCTGAAGCTTCACAGCAAAACAGCGTTGCAGCATTCTCCTAAACAAGTGAAGTAGATGTGGACTTGTTTTAAAGCATAAACAAAAAAATAAATAATTGCTCCATACAGCTTGCCCGGCGTAATCCAAGTGTGTGGAAGCACTGAGATCCCAAACTGATTTGAAAAGACAATATTTCAATGCACCCACTACAGACGGTGTGCACATTAATGCTTTAAGTTTAGCAGCTACATTGAAAAGTTGAGCTTATAAAGGGTGTAAATAACATATATTCAGAACAGTTTGGGATCTTAAGCCTTCCATAGATTTGGTGTAGAGACATCTGCTCCCCGTCTACTTCAGTTGTTTAGGGGGAATTCTGTAAGCCTGTTTTGTAGATAATTACTAGATTTTCATTCTTACGGTGAACTTATCCGTTAAATTTGTGACAGAGCTATGGTGGGCCTCACACAATCCTAGAGTACTGAAGTTACATCCAGCTGACTTCTGTTTGGCAAAATTTCATTACTGAATAATGGACCATGGCTGTGCAATTGTGATACTCGTAAGAATTTGGACCATAAACTTTGCCAAAATGGGGTTTTGCAGAATTACAGCGCTGGTTTTCCTGCATGGTAATTAATGATGTTCCTGCTTAATCTGTAGCCTTCTTCAAAACATCTGCCAAACTAACTATAAAACAACTCAAGTAAACTCAAAGGCTTATTTACACACATTGTGTGACTGTTTATTGCGCTTATTTTATGATTTTAGTCTTGCCTGCCTTATCCTGTTATCTTCATTGTAATAGTGCCATGTAGTTTTGGGGAATAAATTCAGACCATTGACAATATAAATGAGGTAATACAAGCTGTTTAACAAGAGGAAAATAAGATCCCCAGAACACTGTTTGAAGCTGGAAAGGTGGCAGGGTCCGCCACATATAAACAAAGTAAGACAGTGTGAAATTGTGTTGTCCTTTAAGGTCAGTTTGTTTATTCAGTCGTGAAACCAAAGTTTGAAACCGAGTTTGTTTATTTAGTTTGTTTATTCATTAAAAAAAAAAAAAAAAAAACAGTAATGAAGGTCTTTCTTTTTGATTAGAATTTCTCCCCCAAAACTACATATTGCACCTTTAAGGACCGAGTGTTTTGATCCGATGCACAATATAAATCAAATGACTACTTTGTTTCAGCTGTTTTGCATTAAAACATGGATAGACTGAAGACCTAATGCAGGATAGACGGATGATAAAAACACAAACGGAGACTTACTTTAGATTGATTTTGGCTTCATCACTACTGATGGCTTCAGCACGACCTGTCGCCACAGTGTGTGTGGAAGGACAGTCGAGAATGGTTTGTTTACATCTAATTAGCATTGAAAAGCACAAATGGGAAAGTAGAGATTAGATGTTGGAAGAAGAAAGACCTTTTTTTTTATTTTTTTTATTTTTACTGGAAGTCCATCTGAACAGAGCCATTACCATCATGCAAAGGCAAATGAAGGCTTCCTGGCAAATTCAAATAGCTGCACTCATTCAAATGTTGGAATACAGTAAACAATAGTGATTTACCTTGTGTGGTGAGCTCTGGACAGATAACGTGACACTGAGTCGTATAGCTCTTTCCTGCGAATGTCAGTACTTTCCCATCCCTAATATCCATCAAGATTTATAGCAGAGCAATTCTATTTTGTTTTTGAGTACAGGCCCAGACAACCTTTCTGTAGGTGGTAATTGAGGGATTGCAATTTGGATGCTATTCCAAAACAAAACACTGGTTGGCAGCTGCCGTTTCGCCTCCAGATTATTGCCCATTCACTGCTGCTGGCAAGGAGCTTCGTTTTACATGCACAGATAACCTCTGTGATAGACACACAGACATCAACATGTGAAACTTGGTAACACGCAAAAATGTTCTTCAAATGTTGGGGAGTGGAGAGATTATCTGATATTTTAACACATTTCTAAATATACATTTTACATATAATAATGAACTTAATTAATATTAATATAGCACCTTTAAAAACAGAGTTTACAAAGTGCTTTGACAAACAAGCAAAAGAAGGAAACACGAAACACTCGGAAACACAAGGAAGCCGAGTCTAAGGTGAAAAATTGAAGAACACAAAAAGTCAATATGACTAACTACAAGTAAAAAACAGCAGCACATCAAAGGAATTAGGAACAGATAAAAAGCTTGTGGGCAGAAAATAATAACAAAATAGTCACAAGGGAGGAATCAAAAACAGATAACTAGAGCAGTAAAAGATGGAAGGATGAAAAGAAGTGATTTAAAAGATGTTACTAATTCTTCTAATTCTCCTCAGCAAGTTTGTTCCAACGACCAGGCGAGCCCCACCCGAGGATCTAAGGCTACCAATAGGCTCACACTGGGTCATGATTTCTGCTTTGTAACTTGGAGCAAAGACCCGGACGAGCTTTAAAAGTAATCAGCAAAATGTAACTGGAGAATTGACCAATGACCAAAGCAAAGCCAATGTTTCACTGTGTGTTACTCATGCGAGTATCTGAGCTAATGCTTGTGCTAACTTAGTTCATAGCAAAGTACAGTCAATAGCTGGAATCATGTAACTTTTGAACTTACCAGATAGTTCATCTTCATACCTGACTTTTTCTCCAAGCGTTCTCCTTTTTTGTTCTGTCTTTGTATAAATATGAAGTGGTATCCCTTTTTTTTGATTCAACATCTGGACGCTGACAACGCTGGTTGGCTTTGGCAACATAGTATCCAGCGGCATTTTATTTTTTTTGCAAATAACACAAATGTTGCATATTGATGTCAATTGGGTTTGCTTATTTGCATTAGCATTGTCAATTTCAGGTATATCCGCAACTTTGCATGGAGAAAAATTCACCTTGCTTTCTGTCCGAACATGCTTTAAGATTCGACAGCCATGTGTGGGGCTAGTTGAGTCCGTACATGAGCTAAAAGCTCACCTGCTCATGCTAACATGCTCACAATGATAATGCTAGCATGTTCATTTGTACTAAACACCAGCATGATAAACATTCTTTAGCAGGCATAGAGTTTATCATTTTAGTTTAGCATGTATGTTTAGAATGTAACATTTGCTAATTAGCACTTAAGAACAAAGTACAGCTGGGGCTGTAAACCTACAGCAATCCATCACATAATATTTAAGACAATTCATAAAAAGCCCAAACTTTCAAAGTCACCGTGACGCTCGAGGAACAGTTGAGGGACCACCGAACTAGGGTCTGTAACAAATTTCTCGGCAACCCATTCAGTTGGTGTCAAGATATTTCACTTAACCACAGATGTCTGTACAAACTGTATTGTATGTAAATGTAAATGTATAACCCTCAAGATATTTTAGTCTAGGCCCAAGTCCAGATACACACTACCATCTCTAGAACCAGTAGCATCACTAAAAAGCATAGTTTGTCCACACAGACGGCTCTCTTTGACTATTTTCACCACACCATTCATGTGACTCCGAGCTTTATATGAACAGAAATAAAACTGCACCGTGGATTCCACTTGAGACATCTTGGCTATGTGTGGTTAAGTGACACAGCATGACACTAGTCAGACACAGTTAAATCTGAACTAAGTGAATATAAATTCAGCTGAGAGCAGATTTATTGTAGTTCTGGCTGCTTGGATGAGAAGTGTTGGCACAGAAGAGAGGACAGACGAAAAGAGACAAAAAGAGAGATGTAGAGTGTAGCATCTTGATCGGTTTTTGGACGGACTTGTCACGGAATCTTGAATGTGACTTTGTTTGTTATAATTACTCCTGTTCTTTTAAAATAGTCTTGCAATTAGTCATCCTGGCTAATTTGGGGTCCTTTTAACATTGCGGGCTTGACAGGAGCTGCTCAAACATTCCTCCAAATTGTAACTTCAGCATCTTGAAAGTTTTGGCCTTTTTGTTTTTTACCAAACCATGTCCCACAACAGAGTTTTCTCTGCAGCCATTTGTGGTAAAAGTCTTATTGCTAGTCAGAAGTTGATGAATGCTGAGAAAGCAAGCCATGAAATTCTAGAAATTCTGCCAAATAGATGACAGATGACATTAATCACCCAGAATATGATTCTCTGTACTGTCAGAGAACAGAAAGATAAACACATTTGAGTTTTTATTCAGAAATCAGATAACCAAAACCAAAACAATGTCTACTCTATGAATGACAGCACAGTATTTAAATATGTCAGCCTTTAAAGAGTAGTGTGCATTCTCTGGTATGATAAGGTTCAGGTCAGGATGATCCAGGTCAGGCCAGGTTATCTGAGGACAAAGTGCCAACTTGATGCAGCTTGAACTTGCTTTGAATACCCCACCCTCTGTGTCCAGTAGATTTTTAGAAAGAAACCATAAACACTAACATTGTGTAATTTGGGCAAATGGGAATAACATATATTAAAGACAGGAGGCGTTCCCTGTTGCAGCCCCGGCTGCGAGTCCATACTGTATAGTGTAAGTGTCTGGGATAGAAAGTAAAGCAAAGCGGGTGCCACCTTTAAAGTTGTGTTATCCTGGGACCTGTTTTTGGAGACTGAACAATTGTGAAATATTGGTGAATTTCAGGCAGTAAATGTTTTACAGTATGAACACATACATTTGCACAGAGAAATAAATTGGTTCAGGGAGGATTTTATCCAAAGTGCGTGACAGTACCGAGGTGTTTTTAGAACTGGCACCCACTGTGGAACAAACAAATACCGTATGTATGTTTGACTTATGATGAGCTACAATTAAAGCAATCATCCCCAAACCTTTACAATCACCTTAGTTAAACCTAAGTTAGCTAACATTAGTCACCATAAGCCACTGGACAAAGTAAGGTTGTGTAAGCACAACTCAGTCACCAGAATAAATGTTGCCCATGTACGTTTCTGCAAACCATGGATGTGTTGAAAATGTACATTTCTTTATGTTGCATCTTTATGTGTCTTTAGGTGTAATAGGTGTAAAATTCTAGTTCAAAACATTCAAAAATTCCTAAAATTATTAATGGAAATTGATGAAATGCCAGTTTGGAGCTTCTGTCATAGACATCTATGTATGTGTTAACATGCTAACCAGCTAGCCCCGAGCCACTTTGTAATACTCACCCGATGCTTCTAGCTCCCACTCCAGGTGAAGTCTGCTAATATGTAGCCACACTGCTAACTGAGCGAACTAGTTATAGGCAGCTACAGTTAGCAGCAGTAGGCGGTTACTCCGATGATTTGCTGCCCCCTATTTATGTAGAGAATGAGTGCAACACGTAGCCAATTCTTACATATTGCACCTTTTACAATATCTGCTTAAGTCACCACAAATGCGGCTGGAGATTTCCCCACTTCTCGTCAAAATTTCCAGTTCCCGACGCAACAAATAGGACTGGAAGTTGTCGTAAGTCGGCCTTAAAATTAACCAACAAACATAGGCATTGTAGCCTTTCTTAACTCCATCTTCTGGTATGAAAGTCAGTCCATAAACATGTAACATGCTATGACGTGAAGTAGAAATGTCAGTCTGGTACGCATGACATGTACAAATGTGAACGTGTCGGTGGTTTGCAGAAACTTAAACCGCTAGCATTTTATGGGCTGAATGGCAAACTTCATTGAACTGAGCAAACGTGTGCCACTTTTTAATTAATTCAAACAAATCTTCACAAGTTACAGCATAGAAACACAATAGACACACAAATGCACGCACACAGTTCTTTCAATTTCTGTGAGATTCTTTCCGACAAACAGGAAAAAACGGTGCAGGCATCAGTCTGGCTACAATGTCGGCCACCTTCACTGTAACACTGGGATCCACAGGCAACAACAACTGATTTTAAAAAACTCAGTCAGATGACAAATACTGCCGGGGAGAAGGAAACAGCAGAGCGGAGCCTATTGTGAAGAAAATTCATCGTGACCTATGTTCCGGAAACTCAGTAATTGTTGTTGTTGACACACTTTTTGAAATGTAGTTCAGTTTCTTCTTCAGGCGAAGATTGATCATGTGTTCTGCATGTGACATGCGACATTAAGACTCAATTGATCCGTATCTAATCGACCGTGGTTTTGGAGCTAATTAGCGGTACTTACAAGAAGGGGATGTGCGGATTTGATTTGAGGTCTTCGATTTCTCCCACGTGCCGTCAAAAACACTGAGGTCAGAAGTTGAAAAGGAAAGAAGTTGAAAAGGAAAAAACAATTCCATTATAAAGAAAATGTGCCCCATTCGCCATTCTGTGTAATGTACACGATGTTGGAATGTTACCTGTTGCATGTTAGCACTATGAAACGCATTCATCCGAGAATATGTAACTAAAGAAACTATATGATATGGGACCTTCTTAAAATTCACATAGTAAAACAGAACGCAAGTTAAAATTTACAATTAAACAAGACCAGCAGGGAGGAACTCTGTAGTCCAAGCGCCTAATGTAAAATGGAGCTAATGGTGTACCGAGTCGGGTAAACGAGGAGGACATGTCCAGCCCTGAATAGAGCTTAAACCAGTGGTTAAAAAAAAAGCTGAGGCACCCTCCTGCAGTGCACACTGACAGGATCTGCTCCAGCCTTACACCTCAAGAGTCCAGTGAGTCTGTCACTGCCTTTTTTAGAGTTGGACAAAAAAATGTAGTCTTAAGCAACATGATATATAAGTTTTTTTCTTTTGTTTACCAAAGGCTTCAAAATCATGTTGATGGTTCAGTGTCTTGAAACAGGGTGAATTATGTTCCCGTCTCAGCCACTCTGCCCCGCCTATCACTTGTTTCTGCACTATGTCACATCAGTGAGAGGGTAGGATCACAGCGTTATTTCGTATTTCGTTGTGAGTTTTGTCTGTAGTCAGCACCTACATTACGTCTGACAAACTGTCACGGACCTGGGATTTGAATTTACGACAATGGCGTTGCACTCAGAGACTGTGGGGGGTGCCGAATCACACAACTTTTCTACATAATGTTGCTTTAACATTTTACATTTTAGTCAATTTTATCTTTCGTACTTTTAGTTTAGTTTTAGATGATTTGGGAAAGTATCACCTGGAATTCCGGATATCAGTGACAAGGATGCATCGTTTAGATTTTGGCAGGTAGTCTAGACGCACACTTGTCTAGCGTGTTAATTGCTACAAATTGTCACATAGAGCTCCTTTAGGTCTGCCACTGTTCTCTGCAATATGCCGAGATTTCAAAACCTCACAGTTATCATGGAGCTTTTTGGGCCTAACTGCCCACTTTGCCTGGTTGGTAATCCAGCCGTTGCCCCTGGACCATTAATCCAGGAAATACTACCATCATAGACACACACACACACACATGCACACACACGCACGCACACACACACACACACACACACGCACACTGAAGCAAGGTCAAAGCCAGTGTTGAGCCCTACAGTCTATTCCTGTGTCTGTGATTCTATTAGGCTTGACACCGGATTAGCTTCCCTGATCTCTGCGGCTGATTTGGGTTGGTTATTATAACCTATTACTGCAGTGTCTCTCTCTCACTCTCACACACAGCCAGTGCCAACTTTATGACTCCGTCTGCCACATCTCCGACGGAGCATTCGGATCGCACACTTGCAGACTCCACTGCTTAGGCTCCATGTCGGGCCTGTGGAGAGGTTTAAGAGTCGGACAACACTGTAAATGTAACTCTAGAGTGCTTTCACCAAACAAGTGTGTCAACGTGCTTGGGAGAAAACAAATGATGTGAGAAATTGATTTAAAAAACGGAGGACAACTGGAAGAAAGAGCACAAACCTCTGCTCGGTTTGTGTGTGTGTGTGTGTGTGTGTAATCCCAGTCAGAGTGGACCTTGTCAGATGTAGGGCATAATGAAAAACCACATCAAAGTAATAACGGGTCCCCTTTGAGAGAGCCGCAGAAATCTAACACTGCTTGCCAGCCCTGTTGTGTGAGAAGGAGACGGATGGAGGCTTTTCCTCTTCCGTTCTTCTCACACTCTCTTTCACATGCAGGCCAAACAAGCGCGTCTCGACGCCGCTGCACCCGTTTATCCAATCGGTTGGGCCGGGACAAACATGTGCCGCCGAGGGTCAAGAGTCTGCAAATTCAGTTCGCCGCACAAACACTTGAGCAGCTGGTTTCACTCAGTGGGGTCGTCTCTGTTTAAAGTGTGAAGCCCTCGGATAAACAGAAACACACTGCAGTGACACAGTATGATGTTACCTGCTCGCTGTGGCCCCTTGGTGGTAAATAGCAAGCTACTCCTCGCACTACTCTGCTGTCCCACGCATTTAGCTGCTTTAGACGCAGTCCACGAGATGACATGAAGGAGTTGCATTATGGGAAACGTAGGATTTAGAGATATAAAATGTAGCGTTTCCGCACTGAAATACCTTTGTTGTATATTTTGTTGAGTTGTAATGTTCTTAATGATCCCACATGTTTTCAACAGTGTCCAAACCCAGGGAAATCCGTAGTTTCATTCAAGCTAACGGTATGTATCATTTGGCGGCTATCAGTACAACTTTCAAGAGAGTCACAAAGTAAAGTAAGAAAGTTGGTGAACGTGATTAAATGTAACAAAAATTAAACTTAAAGCAGAAAAAGACAATAAAATCCCACCACTGACAGCTTTTCCCTGTGGTTTTACTCTGCACACTCCTGTTGCAAAGACGGCGTTTTGAGCAGTTCCAGTCCATCTGGTAAGGGGAAACACATATCAGCGACGGAACAGACTTTGACACAACACTGGAGCATTATCCATTGAGTGAATGCCCATTCGTCCCCTCTTATCTTACCTCGGTTTCTATCACTCTCCCTCTTTACCTCGTTTGCCTCATCCATCAGTGGCATTCTTCTTCTCTTGCAGTGGAGAGTTTCCGCAGTCATGCCAGTCGTTTACCTGGGGATGGAGACCCAGGAAAACAATGCCTCTTGTTTTGGTTGTGCAACAGCCGATGCGCTTCCTTTGTTCTTTAACTTGACCTTTCTAGAAAGAATCCACCCTGGTAGCAGACCGAATTGCATAGTGAATGCAAGGTTTTTCTTGGGAACTAATCTTCACCGGGATGGTGTCATTTCCCAGTGATTCCCAGTCATTACATTGTGCAGTCAGTATTTACTTCAGAATGATTCATGACAGCAAAAACAGTTGTCCATTGCCAGTTTAAATGTTATTTCAACATTTCTGCCAAGTCAAGCCAGATAGATTCTTGCCTGCAATGTTGGAAGACAGCAACTCCCATCATTCAATGGTTCTTCGCATCAGCATCAAGCTAGTCTTTTGATTTCATTGTTTTGTTAATTTATTGGGTGTGTCATAGTAGTAGAGCCCAGTGGTTTCTTCAGAGCAAATTCCAAAGTCTTCACAACATCATTAAAGGTGCCCTGAGGAGTTTTTGGATTATATTCAGTGCTACTCACCAAAACACGTGTTTGTTTTCTTGAGGCCCTACAAACATGTTGCATCCATTTCCTTTTTAAGAAAAACGCACAACATGTTTCGGCTTTATTTGAAATGACGAGGTCTCTGATTGGACTCATATCAGGGAAGATGTTTATTTGCCTGCAGTCTTCTTCTTTCCTGCCTTTGCTGCATTTCTTGTGCACATTGTTGGTCAGTGGAATAGTGTGAAATGACTGGTGGAATGCGTTTTGCATTGCAGGTGTCCTCACAAACAACATACCTGCTGGTAAAGAGGTCAAAAACTCCAGAGGGTGCCTTTAAGTTAACTCGGTGGTGGACTTTAAATATGGTCTTGAAGTTTACTGATGTTAGGGTTCGAGTGTTAAAGTTCAACTTTCTCAGTTACAAATCGTTGCCATTTGGAGGCACTGACTGTTTTAATTTGTAGAGTATTTCCTCCAAAATTGTGCAGTGAAGTAAATTGGATTTTACTAACCATTCTGAAGAGTTGACTTTGTATTATACTACTGTTTTACCTTGATTCATGGGTGGAAGCAGGATTCACAAGGGGGTCGATCCTGCAGGAAGAATCAAATTTATTTGATACTTGTGTCTGTAGTGTTTATGGGAACAATCTGTCCTTGGCTGTCATGCTCCATTGTTGGTTTTAGCTGATGGATAGACTCACTGACAGACAGGAAGCAGCTATGAAGTCCATTGTCCAAGCAGGACCTCTGGTTGGCTCCCATGGATAATCTGAAGCTCCGAAAAAACAGAAAGTCGCAACCATGACTGATGGTTATTCCCTTGCCTCGCTCCATACAATAGTTCATGTCTTTACCAAGTCACACAAGACGGGGAAAGGACAGGGGTCACTTTTGAAAACACTGTCATTTTTTCAACATTTGCGGGAGAAAAAACTCTGTTTGACTGTCACTGGTTGCCTTTTGAGCATAAATGACTTTCAATGCGAGAAATGAGATATGAGGACTGGGAATAGCGATCAGACCGTCATGTATTTAGATGATCAGAATGTTTGTTTTCCTCTGTCAGGTGAAGGAATGTGTACCTGTAGGTCCGTATGTATGTGGTAGAACTGCGCACACAACAGGCTCTCAACGCTTTTTAACGCCTAAACATGCCCACTAGCCTTCCCCTTTTCACACCACGTTTTATCAAACAGCTTACACACACATTAATATCACTTTCCCTTTCATACACAAACACCACGGCAAAGAGGCTTGCTTTTGCAGCCACCCTCTGGCAAGTTATTATTATTTATTTTTTTCAAGGCATAATTGCGGTGACTAGGATGACTCACCTGGCAGGAGGCAGCAAAACATTCGGAGGATAATTCACTGTTATGATTGGAATTCTGCCCTTCCCTTCACTTACCCTAACACCCTGGGGGTGAAAAGAGAGTGAGGTGGGAGGTGGAGGAAGACAAGGAGGATAAGCCGCCCTGTCTTAACAGCCTAAACCATAAAGTAGACATTCAAATGTACTTAAATAAAATGTGTTGCGGTCAAGCATGCTCACTTCTCTGCCCACAGGAAGTGGACGTGCAGAAAATAGTGAAATATAAACCTCTATAATAAAGGACGTGGTTTTGGTGTAGGAAGTGTTCTGGTTTCCATCTGTACTCTGTGTGTAGTCCTAGTCCAATCATGTTTGAGCTGGCTTTTATAATTTGAAGATGACTTTATCAGCAGAAATGTTTGACGCACGCAACAGGAAGTCTTGGCCATCACTCCCTGAAGCTAAATTGTTGTCAGGGTTCCAGTATTGGATAGAAACTATAAAATGACTGACAGTGATAGTTCAATAATTTGGGAAATCCACTTGCTCTCTTGCTGCGAGTCAGATGAGAAGATCAATATCACTCTCATTGTCTCTATGCTGAGGATGAAGCTATAGCCAGCATCTGGTTAGCTTAGCTTTGCACAAAGCCCTGAAACAGAGGGAAACATCTAGGTAGCAAAACTATTACCCCATAAGCTATCAAACTAACATGTTATATGTTGTTTAGGTAATTTGCAGTGTATTTGTAGCATACAATCAACCTGTTTTGGTTTAACAAGTTTATTTCTTAGCTATGTGCTGTAAGCTAGGCAACCAGCAGAAACACCAGGAAGTGACTACGCTGCATCAGATAATATGCACCTAACCCCCCTAACACCATGCTTTTTACTAATATTAAATGCTAAACTAATTGAATTATATGCTAAGCTAATTAATTCAGGGGATAGCTTCATATTTTGCAATAAGACACGAGAGTCATATCAGTCTCTAAATCTAACTTTCTTAAAGGAAGCTTATGTTAAACTATTACTACAATAGTAACGTTAGGTGGACTTAGGTGGAAAAAAATGTAGTTTGATGTGTAAATGTGCAATGTGTTAGAATTTTAGGTTAAAGCATTCAAAAATGTACCCAAATTATCAACAGAATCTGAAGAAATAAGACATAATTATTATTGACATAATGTGAAAAAAGTCTATGTATATTGTTGGAGAAACATCCACTGAAGTTAGCATGCTAACCAGCTAGCTCCTAGCCACTATGTACCTCAATAAGTGATAGTTCCATAGTAAACAACACAACCCTCTCCCCGGTGCTCCAAGCTCTCAGTCCAGGCCGAGTAAGGTAAAATGGCCACTAGCTGCATGGCTAGCTGCGCTTACTAGCTAATGAAAGCAACAGCTGGCAGTAGTTAGCAGTTACTCTGATGATATTCTGCACCCCCAGAATTTGGAATATTAATTCCAAATTAATTAAAAATCCTATTAATTTGACAGGTGGCCAATTGTTGCATACTGCACCTTTAAGCAAGATGATGTTGAGAAAAGAGAGCAGGGGATTCCAAAAGTGGTCGGTGTTTTACAATGTAGAAGAGCCACACTGAAGTAATTCCCCAACAGACTTTACACGACGAGTTAAAACTGTATTTGCTCATTCTGTATATTGTTTTCCATTTACGTTTCTAATACAGCAGGAGTGTGGATCAAGTGGGTTCAAATACCTTGATAATCTGACCTGTGTGGAATCCAGTGCTTGAAATCTCCAGGATGTTTCAGGAATTTCTTGATAAGTGGAAAGCCTGTAAAACTCCTCTGCCTTTTTATCCTGGTTTACCTCATAGAAACAGAAACAGACCAGATGGTGGGAAGTTTTGAGATGAGAAAATCCAGGTGGATAAGTTGCAATCAACGCCTCCATTCCTGTTCTTTCTCTCCTCCACATACTGTATGTGCACATATTAAATGTTAGCAGTGTTTGAATGGAACTCTCTACAAGTTTAGCTGCATTAAAACACTTTTTAACACTTTTTCCATTTTGTACTTCACGACCACAGAAGCCACTTGTAAATAGTTGTGTTAATTAATGGGACCACTCAGCATACCTTTGATTCCAAGCATATCTGTGTTTATGCAACAGATTTGACCAGCAGTGTTAATCACATTTTTTCCAGCGACTCTTTCTGTTGGATCACTCAAGACACTTTCACAAAGTTTTTATTTCTTTAAAGTTTTTCTGCGTTTGCAGAACTTGGCTGGAAACTGAGCTGCAGTCTTGATGTCTTTGTCATTTTTACCCCTCTCTCTCTCTTTCTCTCCGTCTCTCTGTGCCGTAACATCTGGAGTCAATTGGACAGTATTAGGGCTCAGACATTGCTGGGTGAAAATCCCTGTGGAGGATTTGCTGGTTTGGCACACTGCTTGCTAAGCCCCGTCACTAAGCGCACTGAATGTAACATCACTGGGGTCTCCACGGTAACCGCAACGCAAACCATCCCTCGCCGTCCACCGTCCCACTGTCTCAAATTGGTACAGCTGTGGTTTCCCTGCGCCAACAGGTTTTTCTGCTCGGAGCCACAGAGAGAAAACACCCCAACTAATGGATCGGGGGTGGATTTTTTTTTTTTTTATGATGGTAATTGTTCCTGATGTGAATTGAGTGCAGCGAGTTGATTTTAAATAAGGGTTTGACGTACATTAGCTGATACAGCACTGAGGTTTATTGGACTAAAGTAGTTTACAGTGTTTCAGGGAAACTGGTCACACAGTGTCGGTGGTCCAGGCTACAGAACACTCGTGTGTTGACCAATGTCACGTTCAGGAAACCTCAGGAATTGATGCTTGTTAGTGCGGTCAGGATCTACTTGAGATTGTTTTTTTGTTTTCTCCATTTTGTGATCCATCCTAAAATTTAAGATCGTATATCAATAGTAATTTAACTGGCCTCAAATGTATTCAATTTTTAATACGTAATCACATCATTTGTATTTTCAAAGTGATGTACTTAGTATTCTCTTCTTATTCTGTCCTTGCGAACCTATGTTTTGGTTGCATTGTTGTGTCCGTCCTCTCTGTCTCCTCTGTGTTTTATTCAGTTTTTTTCAGTTGTTTTAGGTATATACCTTATGCTCCATTAACGTGTAAATTATGGTAGAAACTGAAGGTTCATGTTACCACATGAAACTAAATCAACCACGGTTTTATCAAACATGTTATCACCAGTGATTCTGGTTCTAGTACTTCCAAAGCCGTCTCTGCTGCTCAAACACCTCAACTGTTTGCTTGTTAAGTGCATAAGTGTGAGATTGCTGCTGATAATTCCTGTGGACTCGTGTTTCATTGACTCTACAGCATTTTATCACCAGCTGCAGTCTTTTTTCAGTTAACTTTTAGAGACCTACCACTGGCTTTAATCCTAAAAAAGTGCATCAGTTTGTCTCATACTGTCCAGAGCTGTAATCCCCCTTCTGTCTGAAACCCTCTCTTTAAGGAGAGGAGGACTCTTTAAGGCCCCCCTTCCTGAATATGGAGTCTGATTGGTCAGCGCACACACGCCTGACCCAGCACTGTTAACAACAACAGAGCAGCTCTGCTGAATGAATTCATAAGTGACAAACTTGCAAATAAATTATGCAATTGTGTGACAGGAGCAGCGTTTCCTGTGGGAGAGAGGAGCTTCTGTTGCTCTGTTGACCTTTTTAAAGTTAAAGATCTCTACATGCACAAGATGATAAATAAAACACTAAAGGAGATCATCTCTTTAGTTATATGACAGACAGTTGTTAGACCTGATTTAGTTGTATTTATTTTTCACTAGTAAAGCAGATTCGAGTTTGTTCCACCATGCATCACATTGATTTACAGCAAAAGCTATAGTGATGAGGCAAACGGCCCCAATGAAACATGGATCAGTGAGCCATGGACTGATATGTGAAATATTTACAGAGTAAGAATACAGGCGCTGTTTGAATTGGACTCTTCATCACTCCTTGTTTGGTGTATCAACTCGTCTTTTTGCTTGAAATGCTGATGATTAATGCGTCACATTACACCTTATAATCCTTATTTATTCATGAGAATAGTGTTTGTTCGCTGTCTTCTTCTGCAGGTTGAGGCAGATTTGTACAGGAAAATAAATCATAGTAAGGCAGACAGGACTGAGTGTGAATCCAAGTTCTCTTCAATCACACTGCTGTTTCATCTTTTATTGAGGCTCTATGCAATTTTTTCCTTTCTTTTTTTTTCTTGCTCTACTAAAAGAGCCTGGAAATGAAACTTTTATTCTTCTTACATCTTTTTTGAATTTCAGTTGTAACTGTTATACTGAGCCACAAGACTTTGATGTTCACATTTTTTGTTTTCATGTCCTTTGCTTAACTCATAAAGTACTCTCAGTGTGACAGGAGACATTTTCATGCTCATTTTCAGGTTCATCATTTAATTTTGGGTTATTACTGGAAAAGGTTTACATACTTCAATGCTCAACAAAATGGCTCAGTTTTCTCATTCTGCAGTAGCACTGTATCCCCCCCTCTGTCTGAAATGCTCTGTTTGAACTCCTGTCCCTTTAAGGCCCCTGCTCCTGAACCCCCAGTCTCCTCAGACTGGTCAGCTCACACACGCCTGAGTCAGCAAAGCTCAGTATGACCGATTTGACAGGTGTGTCTATTGTGTTTTCAGGTTCCAGTTAGCTTAACTTTCTACCGTGAATGTAGGCATAAATCATGTAAATGTGTGACATGGTGATGTCAAGAAGTGACGGAATTAAAGGCGGGATGAGTGAGGAGGCGTTTCAGGAGCAGTGTTTCCTGTGGGAAAAAGGACCTTCCGTTGCAGCAGACTTAATTTTCAAAACCTTTAACATCCACAAGAATCTATAAAACACACTCCAGGAAAGGAAAAGAACAAAAAAAAAAACATAAAACAGTTGAGAAATTTATTTTTGGTATTTGTGACTATGTTTCTCATGTTTTTTGCTAGCAATTGTCTATAAGCAGCCACAGGCGTAAGATGTAACACTTGATGCAAAGAAAGGAAGGTCATGTACGATCATTAAAATCTGCTCGAGGGCAGCAGGCATGACAGTGAAACACACACAGGAAATGAGAGTTTTCTAGTAGTTACCACACGAGTTGGCAGAGCCACCGTGAAACACATATAGCTGTGCGTCAGTTACAGCACAGTCGGAACCTGTTTGACTAATCGGATTGCTTTGCTGAAAGCGTCTGTTGTGTAACTGAGTCAGTAGAACAGCTGAGCAGCATCCACCTGAAAACATGCAGGGAAAACTGGCTTGTCAGTTTTGTTGACTTAAAGTATGACAAGCGAAATGCAAGTTAAGACTTTAAGAAGTTAAGTTGTTTTCACTGCTGGGATTTTGGAAGGTCTCTGCGTTGTTAGCTGCTGCATTGAAATTCACGGCCCACTGGTCTGCTCTTGTGCACTGTGAGGTTTGAATGACTCAACTGACAGAGATGTTCGGGGTTAGGCACGCCTGTGCCGCTCTCCTCCGGCTACAGATGCAACGGTGAATCTTTGATTATTTTAGAGCATGTGTCCTTTACGTTTTTAGCCCTGGCAGCCACCGCGGAAGTTTAATCACTTGACTTAGACTCAGGATCAGCACAACGTAGACCTTATGTGCTCTTGTCGAGTACGGACGCAGCAAATTGAGTTGAATAAGCCTTTTGTTGTGCAGAGTAAAACTGCACATGAAGGATAAGCAGCAGTGAATAATAGATAAGTAAATGTCAGATCTACTTGTCTGATTGTTGGGAATTATATCACAAGATACTGATTTTGTGCAAGGCCCAACAGAACTATCATAATGTGCTCAGTTACGTTTCATGATTTATTTCAATTTGGACAATAAGATTGACGTCTGATAAGCTGAAAGTACTGGGTCAAAAGTCTGAGTTCTTTCCTTTCCTTTCATTTCCTTCTGTTTGACAACAGTTGGCCTGCCTTATTAAGCGTTACTGCCAATAGATTACCAGGCTGGCGTCCCAGTTGCAATCAGTTCAGAGGTTAGACAGTGATTCGCTGGTCACTGTCAATTTTGTAGCCCGATTCCTTCAAATAACTTAATCTTCTGCCCCTTTTACTTCGGCCTTAACCTGGCTGCCGTGTCCAGTTTTCCATTTCCCCTCCTCTTACTGCCTCTCCCGAAATTTCCCGGCAAATTTCAGTATTTTGATGTGTCTTGAGGTGCCTCACTGCCACTTTCTTTACTTCCTCTTATTCCTCCCTTTTCACTAGGTGCTTCGCAGTATTTACTACACATATTATGGTGCCTAACTGACAGCATACTTCATTATCTGATAAGTCTGAAAAGGTTTGTTTTGAGATATATTTTTCTGTATGTGTTGGTGCATTTCGATAGCATTGTTCTGTGCTAGTTTGATACTCTACTGTTAAAGAGTTTTTTTGTTGATAAACAGGGCTGTTGAAAATGAGAGTGATGGGAGTCGAGTTTGCTTGCTGGAATTCAGAAACAATTAACTAAAATAAGCAAGCTGTAGTTTTTTCTCCTCTCCTTTCTTTTTCTTCCTTCTAATCCTCCCATTCCCCTTCTTGGCATATCCCCACTGGTTGGCCCTCCTCGCTGACAGATGTCAACACGACTGCTTTCATCATGACTTTATGTTAGCCAGACAGATGGGTTGGTGTCTTTCTTGCTTTTGCTAACACAAAACCCCTCACTGCAGGTGAAAACCACTTTCCTTTTCATGCCATTTACAATCCAGAAGAGAAAGTAAAGTCAGAATGTCCCAGGACATTCGTTGTTTACAACAGGTACCAGAGGCTGTCATTCAGCAGTTAGCTAACTCAGTAGCACAAAGCACACAGCCCAGAACTGGAGGATTATTGAGCCGCAGGTGGTGCAATGGACTCAGCTACGTTAGCACAAAACACATGACTACAGCAGTAAGGAGTGCCTTTTTTGACGAGGGTACAATCGTGACAGCTA
>OMLP01022439.1:15374-40369 GCA_900302685.1 Spondyliosoma cantharus | reverse complement strand
ACCACTTTCCTTTTCATGCCATTTACAATCCAGAAGAGAAAGTAAAGTCAGAATGTCCCAGGACATTCGTTGTTTACAACAGGTACCAGAGGCTGTCATTCAGCAGTTAGCTAACTCAGTAGCACAAAGCACACAGCCCCTGAGCCAAAGAACAGTGGCTGCAACAGCCTCGTTCAGCAGCTAACTTTAGCACAAAGCAAATGCCTACAGCAATGGGGAGTAACTGCTGTGCCGAGTAGCCTTTTCAGACTTAGCGATGACAAAGATGTGCTGTGCTCACAGTACAAATCCCCCTAGCCTGCTGTTCAGAAGCTAACCCAGTAACACAAAGCACACAGTCCCAGAACTGGAGGATTATTGAGCCGCAGGTGGTGCAATGGACTCAGCTACGTTAGCACAAAACACATGACTACAGCAGTAAGGAGTGCCTTTTTTGACGAGGGTACAATCGTGACAGCTATTTTGCTTGTGCTTACTTGTTGCCAGTTAGAGCTACACGTCTGTCCGGGGCGGTGTGGTCAGGTAGTTGGATGCGGTTTGCGACTACACCAATGTGCTGTGCTCACAGTACACAGCCCTTGAGCCTGTTGTTCAGCAGCTAACTCAGCAGCACAAAGCACACAGCCCCAGAGCCAGAGGACTAGTGAGCCACAGAGGCGGCAACAGACTTGTTCAGCAGCTAATACAGGCACAAAGCACACACCTCCAGCAGTAAGGAGTAACTTTTGCACCAGGTAGTAATTGTGTTTATAAGATTGTGACATTTAACCAAGTCATTAATTTATGTATTTATTAGCCTTAAACAGCTAAGAGAGCTTGTTAAATTGTGTGGCTTTGGTGGGAGGCCTAAATGGAGTGGGTGGGATTTGGACACTTTCAAAATGTAGCTTAATCTTGCTGGTTTCTATTATGTTACCAAACCCGGCTTTAAACACCAGGTTTATTTTTTGAAGTTATTAAAATAAAGGAGCACTTATTGCATCACCTTACCTCAGTTAATGTCCAAGAACTGGTCCATAAACTCATCGCAGCAAGTAAAGCTCGCAATAAGATTTTTGTTTTGTCAGCGAGCTCAATATCAGAAATATTAAATGTCTGTTTGCCTTGAGGTGCTGAGGCCAGTGTTTTAGTTACATATTTGTTTGAACTTGTTTGCCTGCAGTTGTTTACTCTCTGTCCCTCATGATCCACCATGCACACCAAAACAACCGGTGATACGCACACAGAAAGACACCAAAAGAGCCATTTGATCAGATATGCTCACAGACAGGAGGGTTGCTTTTCAGGCTCGGCGAGAGGCGTGCACACCCTCCTGATTTGTGATCAGTAGTTGACTTTGATTTAGAAAGATGTTGTGCTGCATACGCTCATAAAGACAAATATCAGACTCAACTAATGATCGCATGTGTAGCTTTGATATGTTTTTGTTTGTTTGATTTTCATTGCTATTCATATTCATTTTTTTTCTGTTTATATGCCGTGTTTATTTATTTCCTGTTTCCTGCAATGGAGCCTCTCAGCCAAAGAATTTGACACAAGTGTAATTGTACAGCTGGAGTGACAACAAAATCTTGAATCTCGAAACAGAAGAGTTATAAAAACCCAGTGTGTCTGAGGCCGCTCTTTCATGTGTGTTGGATTTACATTCCTTGAGGTGGGCCGCCATCACTCAAACGTTCACACACACACACAAACAGAACAAACCCTGACATGATCCGACTTAGATTGCCACGGGCTCCACCAACATTCTGCAGAAGTGAACAGCACACAAGCATGTGAACACACACACACACACACACACACACACAGTCTTGCTGCGTGTACTGGTGTGTTGGTGTAGGAGATTGTTTTTGAGACTTTTTCTTCTTTTGTGGTGGCATGTGGCAATCATCAAAAGGCAAAATCTGAAATGTACACACGTAGTAAAGCCATGCGGCCTGCACCGTTTTCACTGCACATTTATCCACTGTAATCATTCCATTCCATTCTAAAGTTGGCAGTGAAGCAAGGCTGCATACAATCCTATATTTACATTTAATCATTCTGCAGCAAAGGACTTAAGGATGAGTTCACCCCAAAATGAAAATTCTGCCATTATGTTCTCAATGTGTGCTGATGGAAAGTCGGGTGAAGATTGTAAGCCACAAAACAAACCTACACGTATTGCCAAGATTTAGTTAAATAAGTTAAATAACTAGACTGAGATCAGGGGGCATACATCCGACTGGCCTGGTAGCATGTATTCAATCCCTGTGGACAGATCTGTATTACATGCTGCCTGATATGCATGCGCACATGAAAAACAAAAAAACCCCAAACTTCTGTCTCGGCCGTCCTCACTGCTGAGGGAACCTGTGGCTGCTCCTGCTACCATGCCTCCACACTGAGGCTGATTATCTGCACCAATCCTTCAGGAGTTTTAAGCTCAGAGGGCAGCCTGCAGCCTCTACCTGTGGCTACGGCAGAGTACACGCAAGAGACACATATTTGCAAACGTAACCGTAGGGAAGCTCTTCCATCGTATACATCTGCTCTTTCACATTTGTGTCTACTCGCGGGGCATTTACATGCGTCTCAATGTGCAGCAGCTCTGATCCTTAACTCAGGCGTGGGAAAGATTTACAGCTTCAGTGAGTGTGGAGAGCAGGTGAGACGAGGACCTTGGCAGTTTACCCAGCTCTCTCTCTTTTTTTTTTAGGGAATGATCAGCACACAGAGGGGAACTGGGCTGAGACACTGACGAAGGAATGATGGACAATCTTTTATTTGGAAAATGAAAGAAATTAAATCAAAATGAAAAGTTGCTTAAAGTGTCGAAATAAATAAGAAAGACAGACGTACTCTTCCTGTGTGCAAGTGGCTTAAGAGAAGGATGAAACCACAAGAGAATATGGATAAGAGAGAGCTGGACACTAACCTAATGGCTCTTTAGCCTCCTAAACTGCAGATATGACAGATGCAGAGGGGGCAACACAAACAATGCTACCGGTCTGCAAACATTGAACTGTCTAAAAATACGACATTTTTACTTCGATTTCAGAAACGAGGCTGGGACAATCAATTTGATTTGACCTGCAAAGCACTGAATACAATGCTGGTCATATGATGATCAGTCGGGTGCAGTTTTGTCTTTTCTTTGTGTGTGTAGCAACATTACTGAAGAATGGCTGCTGGAGAAGAAAAAAAAAGGAAAATATAATGTAGAGAAAAGGATGTATCGATTACTGAAAGAAAGACAAATTGGTAACACTTCAGTGCATGAGCAGAAATGTCACGGTAAGCAGGTGGTAATTACCAAGTAACATAATTCAAATTCATTTGAAATTTGCTCTAGATTAACACAATAATGAGCAGTAGTGAGTAGTTGCAGCTTAATTGCAAACTAGTTTCTGTAAAACTGCGGTTCAGTTAAGTGCGATTTTTTTTAAGCATACAGATTCTCACCAGTACAACAAATGCCAATCAGGTTCTTTCTCTGTCACACTGTCGTGCAGGTACTTATATAATTACTTAGAATATTAACTTTTTCTTCCTTTCCTTCCTGTTTCTAATTAATTTGCTGATGTGTTGTTGTCTGAAAATACAAAAAGAGCGACATTTAACTTGAGTGGTGTGAAGACAGTATCAGGCCTCAATAGGCAATTAAGGAATACAACTTTCAAGGGAAAATTAGACCCTTGAGTCTTGATTATGAAGTCATTTGTGTCTGTAATTAGCAGTGTATGGTGGCTAACAACAAACACCAAAAAAAAGACGTTTAGGGAAATTTCAAAAGTCACTGATCACTGATCTGATGAAGTGATGGAAATTGGTGAAAATGTAAATGGTTAAAAAAATGTACTTCAATTTGCTGACCTGCAGCAGTTAGGCAGAAACTTGTTGGAAACTAAGCGAACATGATTAGCAGAAGTTAAGCAGTTGGAAGTTTACTGGAAAAATATTAAAGAAATGACCAGCTTATATTCACTGCTTCTAGGAAAATACCAGAATATTATTATCAAATCCTTGTGGGGTCATTTTCAATACATTTTCAAGTAATCATTTTCATAATTGCTGGGTAATTCCAGGAAATATCAAATATGTTACTTGGTAATTACCAAATAAATACCATGAAATTTGTAACCTGTGAAATCGAGTGTTACCCAAAACTTTTGATGACAACCAGACAGAGAAAGTGAGAGAAACATTATTAAACTGAAATAAGTTTTTCATTCAGCCACTGTAAAAAGCCGTTAAGGACGCCGCCTGCTCTCTGTGTGCGCACCGGCAGGAAATGTTCTTTTCACGTGGAAAAAATATTGCAGGAATACCAGACTTCAGTCAAGCATTAAACACTCTAAAAGTAAAATAAAGCCTTTAAACACACTGTAGTTCCAGCATAAAGGTTTAGTTTGATGTCCTAATAGCCTTGACTGCAGTGGTTTAGCCAGAGGTGCAGCTGCTTCTGGTCGAGCCAGGTTTCTCAGAAGTCCTGATCCTAAAATGCACGCAGAACAGTTATATCAGATCTTGTCATTGCACCCTCCAGCTATTTTTCACTCAGTGGAATGGGCTATGGCAAGTCTGCTATTTAATATAACTGACTGCTTGTTGCTGTTTGTCTGTTTATTCATTCAGTTTTTGTGCAACAAGATTGAGCGTTGATTAATGCAATGCAATGTTAATCTTTGGATCATGCAGTGTCGGAAGTGGTTGCATTTCTCACATTAGAAAATTTAGAAATCTTTTGAATTCACACGCCATGCGCATGTCAAACACTGGCCACCCGACATACACACAATGCATATTCACTAATGTTACATTTATGTTAATCCTCCTAATGATGGAAAACTCAAACCACTCCCTTTCATCCTCGTTACAGTTTCTTCTTCGTTCATCCTTTCCTTCTTTTGTCCTGACGACCAACCCCTCTTCTCCTCTGTCCCTCGCCACTGCCTGAGGGGAACAATTATCACAACGATTCTGACATTTGAATTGAGGAAACTGGTCCTTTTTTTTTTTGTTGGTATAATCTCAGGACGTTGGAGTTGATGCTTTAATAGCTGCCTCATCAAGCCCTGACGTGTCCCTAAATGTCTGTCTTGCGTGCCAGTGACAGCAAAGCGAGGCTGATGAAACACTTCATCCTTACTTGTGTGGTGGTTAGTGATCCGTCATGAGTGAAACTGAGCAACATGCCTCAGGTTTACGTCACCGTTTTATGAGTTGTGAAGCGGTTGAGATGAGGGTCAGCTGCTCTGGATAGTGACTGAGAGGAGGAGATAGGAGTAAGTGGCTGAAGTAAGTTTCCTTAATAGGGTGTTTGACAAAATCTCTCTCCGTCTACAAACTGTTCTATTGTTATGTTGCTATTTTGAAACGGGCCCTGGAGAAATTGGCTGGCGGACAGAACTCTATACTTGTGTAAATGTTGTCTTTTGTCCATGAAGTCCATGTTTTCTTACTGATGTCTGCGGGGTTTGTTTTCTCTGACATGGAGCTGCCTGCTTTCTCTCTCTCTCTTTTATTGAACTTGCAGGGTGAGTTAAGTCGTGTTGAATTTATCTGTATTTGTTTGAGATTGAAATCTTTTGGATGTGTGGTCATATGCAAGTTTAGGTTGGACACGTGGTACAAAGAGAAACAGGACCAAAATAATATAACGTATATGATATACATGATGATACATGATTATATTTAGTTACGTAGATGAGGGAAGTAACTGAACCATTGACAGTTACACAAAGGATTAGAGTGCTTCTTATTGCTTCTTAATTACTTCTTGATTTATTCTCTGCCTCCAGCCACCAATTGGTTGATGCTTCTTACCTCTGCCAAGGAGTTTTTGTTTTCGGCCATGTCTGTTGGTAGGTTGGTTTGTCAGCAGGATTGGGTGGCTGTCAGCCCAGAATAGACCCCATTAACTTTTGCCGCGGATCAGGATAAAGAGGCGGATCAAAGACATCTATGTGCTGTGTTGAAGAGATATCTACTGAGGTTAGCATTGCTAAGCATTGCTAAGCATTGCAAGCTCCAGGCTTGAAAAACCTCTTTCTCCCAGCACTCCAAAGCTGGTGCAGTGTAAATATCAACAATCCGCTGGTAGTCTGGCAAAAGCAGCATGTTAGCAGAGCAACGGTAGCAGCTTCAGGCCCACTCTACGTCTCCACAGGAGGCCTTAAAGCAGCGTAGAGAGCAGGTTACCAGCATTTTGGCAGCGCTCAGAGCCCAACAGCGAGCTGCTGGTTGAAATATGAGGCACAGGTGCCTCGTGTGTTGATACATTGGCGGTCTATCGTCACCGTTAGCAACTCTGTGAGGCAGTAGGTAACAACTGTGTTTTGAGCTAAATGGTAACATTTGTGCTTTGAGCTAAATGTTAACAACTGCAAGCTAGAGATGCAGATTTTTGGCAGGTAATGTTTACCTCCCTCACTATCATAGTTTAGATTTTTTGCATGCTGACATTTGTTAACGAGCACTAAACACAATACAGCCGAGGCAGATGGAAATGTCATTGTTTTTTCAGGTTCATAAACCAAAGTGTTTGACTGTAGCGCCTGCTGGTGGCGCTATCGGAAAAGTCACAGGATCACCAAAATCACTTGACTTAAGAGAGGATATCTGTATTTAATTTCATGTCAATCCATCAACTAGTTGTTCTTTATTTGTAGATTTGATATTTCAGTCTGAACCAACTGACTGGGATTGCTAAATCACTTCAGAGATCCTGCTAATCACTTTTGTGTATGTTATGGAGTTATGAATCCTCTCCAACAGTCATGACAGTGATCTTTAAAGCTGAAATCAGTTCAAATAAACCGGACACTCATTATCGTATTCTCAGTTATCCTGTTATCTGATGAATTAAGGTGCCATAATTAGAAAACAAGCTTTGTTATCTTGATATAATAAAAGATCACTAGCCTAACTCATCTCAAGACAACAGCATTAAAAAGAAAAATGCAAACACAGTTGTTCTCAGCTACCATAGACGTCTCCGGTCAGCTCTTCCGATTATGTATTGAAAAATTAAATACTGATTGCGTATCATCGCCCAGAACAAGGTTTGGGTTTGTTATTGGGTCTAGGCTTTATAATGTCCAGGACAAGATTCAAAAAGTTTTACAGTTCCTTTTATCTGTGAGGCAAATATTTGGGTGTAGATTTTAACACTTTAACCTTCAACTAATATCCATGCTAAACTAATGTCAGTCACATGGGATGCAGAAACCCTCCGGTTTCATCCAGTTCTGTGCCTATTTTGGGTCCCAGTACCATCTGAATGTCACATGAAATGTCACATTTTTTTTTTAACAATTATCCAGTTAAGCGTGAAGCACAATGCTCTGAGGCAAACGGTGAATTGCTTGTAAACATGCTTCCTATTGTGTTGATTCCCTTCTTGTTTGTTTGAGTGAGTTATGAAGTTCCTGTCCTCCACACAACTTTAAAGAATCTCTTATGACCTGTAGATGAATGTGAGGAATCCTCTGACAGTCACCGGAGGCTTCCGATGTTTCTTCTTGCCCAAACCTGCTCCTTTAGTAATACAGTATGTACACAGAGCATTTAGTCCTCAAGGTAACCAGCACATTCTGAATCAGATTCAGCTTTGAAGCTTGCTGTGGCTGATGGATCATATGGACCTTCTTGGCTACAGGGACACTTTAAATCCACCAATTTCAACTGACACCTGGGTCAACAATTAGACTGAGGCTAAAGGTTGGGGTATTCTTGAAACAACTATCTCATACGGAGGTTTGTTCGAACACGTCAAAAAGCCAAGTTTTTATACCAGTTCCCAAAAGGCCCCATCCAAAGACCCAAAGCAAATAGCCAGCAATCGGAGAGAAGGGGGTGACGATTGATGTAGTTTGTGAAACGTAAAAAAAAAAGCGCCCAGGCACAGTCTGCTCCCCCTGCTGCGATCTGGCAAAAGATACAGAAGTATCCAGTGCTGTATCACCAGACTACAGAGCAGTTTCTTTCCTCAGGTTGTAAGACTCTTCATCCTCAACACTCCACTCCGTACATTGTTTTTCAAAGCTGGTGTCAAACGACAAATACATGAACCATTCCCTCTTTATGCTCTGTTTAGCCTTTCCCTGTCTACTTACGAATCAGGGTCCAGAAAGTGGTGCACCTGAATGCACACTGATATGTTGCATCCATAGACAACCAGAGAAATTAAAGGTTTGATATCTTTGGCACTACCTGATCTGACTAGCTACCAGATCTGATTAGCGCATAGGCAAGCGATCCGCCATCTTGAACAGTTATGTAAGGCAACACCATTTGGACAAACCACGCACAGAACTGCAGTTAAACTGGCAATTTGCTAAGCTTACTTATTTTTACGATTACATTTGCCAATGATGATTTAAGATGTCGATGTGTGGTTGATTGTCGTAGCATAGCACTTTATCAATGTTCATGTTGCTGTTACCGTGTACTGAAATTCTGTGTGTGGTTTGTCCAATTGGTGTTGCCCTACCTAGCTGTCCAAGATGGAGGACGCGCTGGCTCATGCGCTACTCAGATCAGGCAACTACTCAGATCAGGTAGTGCCCCTTCACACCACACTACTACACTACAACAGCACAGTGCATATTCAGCTTGATTGTGTATTTTGAAATTATGTGGAGCCACCTTTCTACCATGGCTGAAGAAATGTGGAGAGTGACGTCTGATTTCAACTTAAGATGTTATCGCAAGAAGAATATATTTATGCCTTCTTCATGTGACTAAAAAGCATCTTTTCAATCCATCTAATGCGTCTCAGACACATCAACATCTGCTTTTCGATTAAGATGGAATTGCATGTCAAATAATATGCATGAAGTATGAATGAGCTTTAAGAGAACTCGAGAAGTTCAAAGCTTTCTCATCCACAAAGTCATCGCCAATCCTCTCATAAAGTGGGCAGTGTTTGGATGTTGTGAAATTCATGTAATCAAACCAGTAGTTTACATTTTTGCAGTTGTTGTAGTTAGCAGTTACTTTAGCAACAAGTCCGGCCATCTTTCATCCGGAAACACTGTACATCACTGAACCTGTGAGGGTTCAGGCAGACCAGCCGGGGGACTTTGGAGGGATAACCAGAAAACTATTTATCCCAAAATATGATCCAGTTTCAACCAAATCAGTGAAGACAGTTGAAAATGTGTGTTTTTGTTAAGTAATCAGTGGTGGTTGAGCATATTTTTTTATGTGTTTCACATGTTATCCCATAGGTTTCACATAGACATTTACATGTGTTCAGCATGGGGATTAATATGGGATTCACATAATACACCACAAAGCATTACGAAAAACACATTTCCCATGTGCAAAGTATACATGTTTCACTTGTCCAGGCATGACACGCATGATTTTAGACATATATTCACATTCAATTTCAAATCAAATTTCACAGTTAGTCACAAGTATCGATGATTGCTATTTACAACCAAGCACCTCATTTAAGTCATACTGATTTCTTAACAAAAGACTCAGCATTGCCTTCCCAGATACCTGTTTGTCTTTCTCTCCATGACTCCCACTCGCTGTTATCCATGTCAACCCTCAGAGACCTAAAACAATTTTTCAGTTTCATGACTCTCCTGTATTTATTTGGTTTTCCTGCCCTATTCTAACAGTTACAATCAAGTGTCATACATCATTCGATTGAGGAGAGCCTTGATTGAGTAAACAGAAAGTCTATTCAATCATTGCAGTCAGAGAAAGATTTTATCCACTGAAAATGAACAGCAAAAGTAGTTTTGCTACAACAACTGACCACTGGCCCAGAGGAAGAAACTACATGGTATTCCCTTACGAATCAATGCTACAGAATATGAGTGCGTAATGCCATTAGCCATTAGCTGTCTCGATCTGCTGCAGAGCCACGCTTCCCCTCCAGGGCCAAGTGTCAGCAATTGAAATCAAAACTGGTTAGGGAAATTTTCCACTGCACTGTAAATCAAGCCAACCAATGTCCAGACTGAAAGACAAGGGAAACATTGTCTTTCATTATAAGCTCTGTGCTGACACAGGATTTAGCCCAGACTGTGTCTGGATACCTTCGAAACAGGTGGACTCATAATTTCCCGACAATCTGTTGCTGCACACCAACACATTTATTACATTTTATCTTTTGCCAGCATTAACATCTGTCAGCTTTTTCTTTTATCTCCTTCACACATTGACTTTCAGTGACTACATTTATTCCCTTAAACCTCAGTGTAACCAGCAAGTCCTCGTCCTAAAATAACTTCTTGTAGAGGTGAGGACGGGCAAAGTGCCCTCAGCGGGGAGGTGTTTCCTCATTTTCCTGTCCTTATGCGTCTGCATTTAGGTTTGTTCTTAAATAAGCATTAAACACAGGACAGCATACAGTGCAAACACACACTCTCATTAACACCCTGCTCGCTGAGGCGGTTATCGCTCCCCCGCTTTGCTTGCCCCAGTGTCAACACCATAAACTACAGTGGGGGCTTTTATAGTAGCGATTATGGCAGCGGGAGGGAAAATTAATTTGTCTGACTAAATCCAGTTTTCATGGGCCAGGTGCCTGATTAACAAAGAGATGCTTATCCCTACATTTGGATTTAATAAGCAGAGCGGAGGCAAGGAAGTTGAGTGAAAACTCAAAGGTTGTGTCAGTGTCACAATGAGTGGTTAATGTCACAGTGTCAAAGTGTCATGATTTGATGTATTATACACTGTCATGGCCCTTTTAAGAGGACGAACATTATAGTTCCTGTTACCTTGATATTGTTTTTATGCATTTAAAAAAAAAAAAAAATGCTAGTGGAGTTCAGGAGCAGTGTAGAAAAGAGGCTGCGGCAGAATGAATACATTGCTAGAATGAGGAATATAGTATGAAGCTGGGGTTGAGGGTAAGATTCCATTCAGGTCAGTCACATCTGCTTGTCTTAAAGGTGCACTATGTAGTTTTGAGGAATACATTTTAATTTCAATCATAAAGACTGAATTTTCCTTATCCCCAAACTTTCTTCATTTTTATGACTGAATAAACAAACTGACCTTAAAACACAATCTGATACTCCTTTTACTTTGTTTATATGTGGCGGACCCTGCCACCTTTCTATCTTCAGACAGTGTTCAGGGGACCATATGTTCCTCTGAGAACGGCTTGTTTATACAGTAATGGAAAATATCAATATTTCTCAGTTTGTGTTATTACTCTATTAATATTGTAACTATTAAAAATCTGAGTTTGAGTTTCTTCTCCAAAATTACATAGTGCCCTAACTTTACAAAGCCCAGATATATTATTACGTTATGATACAATATACTTTATTGTCCCCCCCAAAAGAATTTTCTCTTGGACTCAAATTACAAAATTAATTTATGGCAAAATAAACTAAATATAAGAAAGCAGCACCAGCTGTCACAACAATAAATTGAATATAACATATATTGCAGCCACCCCTTAATATATAAAGAAAGAACAAAGGTAGGTGCTGTATTTTTTTGCGTTTTTAATACATTTTTGTGCATTCAGCATGCTGTAGTGCTAATGTTTGCCTTCTACCACCGTCTGTGTGTGGGTCCTACAGTTTTTGCTCAGCCCAGCTCTTTACATTTGTGAAAAAAGTTGTGTCAAGCCTTTCGTGACTCCACAGGGAGGTGTGTGAAGTCTGACAAATGGCCTCACTTGAGTCAGCATCAGTTGGGAATGAAGAAAAAAAAATGTTGGTGTGGTGTTTGACAGAGGTGCATCTTCATCTCTGCTTTAGACTAGAAGCTTTAGGCTACATTAACCGTTACAAGCATATTATACCCAAATTTGACCAAACTATCTGCAGGCAAGTTGCACTGTGGATGTATACAGCATGCAGTTTGTTACTTTTTAACAGGGGGTGGATTCGTTTTACTCGGTCCCTGTTCTCCGTCTGCGACTAGAGAATTGAGAGAAGGGGGATGGCGGGGCGCCCAGTAGCTCAGTTAGTAGAGCGTGCCTCCCATGTGCAGAGGCCTTGTCGGTGCGGCGGCGGCCCAGGGTTTGAGTCTGACCTGTGGCCCTTTGCTGCGTGTCATCCCTCCTCTCTCACCCTGTTTCCTGTCATCTCCTCAGCTGTCCTATCAGGAAAGCCAAGAAAGGCCAAACAAATACTAAAAAAAAACAAAAAAAAAACAGGGATAGCAGCCTCCACATCGCACCTCAAATCATCGACCGGGTGAATGTCAGGCACCAAGTTTTGACAAGGTAGAGAATGGTTGTCTATTTATATAGACATCTATGGTTTGTCTACTCCAATCCTTTTGCATTTACACCGAGTCTGACAACGCTAAATCGGTCCTTTACATCATGTTGCTAAGGTTTTGTTTTATGAATGTATTTACGTCAGTGAGGCTCCTAAGAAGCGGAAAAATAAAGCCGTGTGTTTGTGCGAGTGCACATGACCTCGTTCAGAGTTTCCAATTTACTTTTCTTTGGACACGCTCAGAGAGAAATGAGTTGTTGCGACAACAAAGCTGTGCACATCTGTGTATGTGTGTGTGTGTGTGTGTGTGTGTGTGTGTGTGTGCCTGTGCGTGTCTTTTCTGAGTCATTGACTACAAGGTGACATTGCTACTGAACAGATGCCCCTCCCTCCCTCCGTCCAACAGCAGCTGTGTCATCCAGCCGTAACATCGCTGATGGGAACAAGTCGCCTCTTTTTGTTCGGAGCCACCTGTTTGTCCATCATCACTCACCACCTTTTTCTGTCATGTACTGAGAGGCATTTGAGCCATTACTTGTCATGCAAAGGTTTGGAAAACATGCGTGTTTGCAATGGATTGCAACATAAATAACAACGTCCCTGATACATAAACTTGCACATCACCACCTGTTTATCTGCGGGACTACTATAATTACACCGGGTGGCACAGAGGAAAAGTATGCTGATAGCTATTTTTGCCTTTACTTCATCATACATTGTGTACATTTTTCTTAAAGCGAACACTGGTGTTTATTAGCAACAATATCAGGTAACATCAGGGTAGGACTGGCAGCTGTTTTGACTGAAAAAACTCTGATAAACCTGATAAACTGATAAAAGTTAGCAGCTAGCTGGTGAACATAGTAAAACATTTAGCAGCTAACGAGCCAGAGTTAAAGGGAGAGTAAATATTGGACTGAAACAGGGTGTGAAATGAATGCTAATGTTGCTCAGTTTACAAATGTGTTGGCCATATTAACTCGAGGACAACACTAGAAGACTGTGGCTGTGACTGTGACTGTGACAGTTAAAAACACTCATCTGAGGCTTACACCAGCAGAACCCCAACGCCAGCTGGGACTAAACGTGTTGCATAAACAGCTGCTTTTGTGTGAACGCACAGACATAGCTAAACACAACAATAGTTTGAATCTCCTTTATCAGCACAGGGTGTTTTAACTCTTCTGGGTGTGATCATCTGTCAAAAGAGAGTTTGCAGCACCATAACAAACAGAAAGAAGGTGGTACTCATTTGCATAGATGAGTAGGCGCACCCTATCGAATGACAGAGGTATTACCACTTCTAATGGCACCGCCACTCAGGACGTAAGCCAAAAGATGACATACTGTTGTAGGAATGGACGCTTTAGGTAGGGCCAGGTTTCGCAACATAACTCCATTTCCCACATTCAAAATTGTCTCCAGTGATGTCATTCAGGGTTTGCGTTGTGGGTGATGTTGACAAAGGCGGCGCACTGATTTGCATTGCACTATTACACAGTTGGATTCATTATGGACAATTGATCAAAGTCAATACTGCAGAACCAGATATCACCTTTTCAGTCACATGTATTCTTCTTACCTTTCCTTCCAAACCGACATTACCCACAATGCAACATAGCCACTGAGTGACATCACTGGAGGCAAGGATCAGATCAGATTGGCAGAAAGGCTTTTGGTTCTTTTTTAAAAAATGCAATAGTACTCCCCAAGATCTGTTAACAGACTTTCATGTGTAAAACTGGTGGCGTTACCTTTTAACAAGTTCACCTTTCACCGTCTCTTTAATTGTGCAACAGTTTTGGGTTAGAGCAGTGAACCAGTCTTCCTGCTGGTCTGGGGAATCGAACTGGAGACTGCACGATTACTATGGAATTACTTTTGAAGTTCACAGGGTCGTGTTTTCCCCTCCATAACTGCACCAACTGACGCTGTTAAGTGAGAGACAGAGCCAGAGACACATTATGAAAAATACATGTGTGTGAGCCAGGTTTTATTTTGCACATACTTAATGCTCAAGCCAAGCCTTCCCACGTGTTAGTCTGTACAGAATTGTAGATTTTGCAGCACATTAGTTCTCATGTGTGTCCATTACAAAACCCTCACACTGTTGTTATTTACATTGTGTTAGCTCAGTTGAAGCCAAAGGTTCCCACAAATCCTGAAAAGTTTCACAACTTCATCTTCTCAGGCAATTGCAAAAGGAAACACTTTTTTAATATATCCCACGGTTTCTTTTCTCATAGACGTTTCTTTTTCGAGCGACATAATGATAACGGCGTAATGATGAACTTTGGATGTGTTAGTCAATGCCTGTGTTCTAAATTCTGCAAGGAAGAAAACTTTTTAAAACTTTCTCTCTGTCTGTCTTTGCAGATCTTACAGGTGAATCTAGTGATGTCCATCCTGCTGTATGTGATGGTCCTCGTGTACCTCTATGGTATCCAGGCAACCAACATAGACAGCAGTCGCCAGGGGCAACAGCAGCAGCAGCCGAGTCCTGACCCCTTAAATTCGCTTATCATCCAGCTGCTACAGGCCGACCTGACGAGGGGGAGGACCAGGGGGAACCAGAGCCAACAGGGGAAAAACCGAGACAGTGGGCCCCATGACCCGCTGCCTCCTCTCCTCACTGCAAACTTTCCTTTGGAGGAGCAGGGTGATGCAGAGCAGTGGGGGGCAGGGGGTCGCAGCGGAGGGAGCAGTGATGTCATTGACCAACAGTTGATGCTGTTGAACACAGACCTTCTCAGGCAGCACAAGCGGTACAACTCGCCTCGAGTGCTGCTGAGCGACCGGCTGCCGCTGCAGCCGCCGCCGCTGTACCTCGCTGATGATTTTGTGAGCGGTGGACTTGATGGCGGGGCGGCAGGAAATAAGACTCGAAAGAAGCGGTACGCTGAGCACAAGAGCTATCGTGGGGAATACTCTGTGTGCGACAGCGAGAGTCAGTGGGTGACGGATAAAACCCAAGCAGTGGACACCAGGGGGGACCCTGTTACTGTTCTGGCCAAAATTAAAACCAGTGCCACGCAGGACATCAAACAGTACTTTTACGAGACGCGCTGTCGGACCCCCAGGCCCTTCAAAGGTGGCTGCAGGGGCATTGATGACAAGAACTGGAACTCGCAGTGCAAGACAACACAGACGTATGTTCGAGCGCTGACGCAAGTTCGCAACTCAGTGGGCTGGAGGTGGATACGCATAGACACTTCCTGCGTCTGCGCATTGTCGAGGAAACGTCATAGGACGTAAACAAAACAATTCAAGCCCTGCTGAGGATTACCTGTTTGGAATTCTACTTCCTGTATAGGATTTTATTTCCTGTTCGCAGTGCTCCCTACCACAGGATTATGTGTCATGGTGGTGAAGAGCGACATTCTGCTATAAAATGAAACTTCTACTGAAGAAATCTTGGGTCCATTTAAATGATATTTCACATGAATTTGCTGCAAATCCACAAGCCGGCACAGTGCCGCTATTATGGAAGAACTCGTCTGAGCGGGGTCGGGGAGGGAGGGAGTGAGCGTGTGAGGGGGAACTGTACATATAAATTATTTAAATTATATGAAATGCATGTAGTTTATACATGTTAATCTATCTATATATGACGTATGAATATATTTGTGTTATTTATTTAAAGAAGTCTTCTTCAAAAGGATAAAAAAAAAAGTCTATAAAAAAGGAACGAAACAAGCTATGAACTCGTTTTGAGGCTATAATACAGAGCTGGGCTGCAAAGGTGCTTCACAGTAAGACTTTACATGTGCCTTGACCAGTGTGGCTGCAGAGCAGAGACATAGGACATGGTAACTCACAGACAGCAGTTGCCGCAAATGTTTTGGGGTGAACCTTAAAAGTTACAGAGTTCAGGGACCTGTGCTGTCACTTTGGAATCATTCCTATAATCCAAGGGTTCTATGTTTCCAAGGTTCCGGCAATCCCAGGTTATTATGTTTCCACGGTGCTACTGTATGTTCCCAGGATCACATGTTCCTCTGTACTACATATGTGCTCTACCAGGGTCCTATGCTCCCTTGGTCCAATGTTTCTAGGGTTCCTAATTTTCCGAGGTCCTGTGTTCCCGAGGGTTAGGGTTTCGACCCAAACACAATGGAAGGGTTCATGTTCATCAACATAATATTGGACTGAGAAACATAGGACCCAGGGAACAAAGGACTTTGGGAACTTAGGGACCCAAGAAACACAGAAACTTGATAACTTAGGTAGCCTGGGAACATAGGACCTTGGGAACTTAGGGACCCAAGGAACATAGATTTGCTTACATCCCCCTGGGCTAGTGTGTGGCCCGAATTCTAAGCATTACCCCTTTACATGACAAATAAATATATCAAATTATAAGGATATGACCAAAACACAGATTTGAGATTTTGATTGACCAAATATATACATTTACACAACTTTCACATTTGATCCTACTTTTATGTTGTAATACACTATGAGTCCATTCATTCCTCTGGGAGACAATTTTGACAAATCAAACACAGAAGTTCCTCTTGTTTAATCTGCTGGCAGTGACTGACAGATTTAAGAGAATCCAACTGTTTGGTTTTCCTCAGACCACTTTGACTCTGTTCACAAAGTTTTTACTCTCAACTGTTTCATGAGCTGTTTTTTGTTTTTTCCTGTCAATAAAAAACTATATTTCTTAAATTTGGAAACATTTCATTAACAAGGACCATTTCAATTTCTGAAAAAAATGAACACGGTGACAAAGATTACATTATGTAGGTGATACCATATCATATTACTTCAAGACATACCTTTCCTTTGTATGGGTGTTACCTATTATCTACATTGCTACATTAAAGAACTTCAGCATGAACCAGTAGTCTTTTGGCCAAAGCCAGGACCGATAAGTCACACTAACGCATGGTTAGTTTTGATGTCCTCCTGGACATCACAAGATTTGTCCATTAAGTTTCCTCAAACATTGTCGAGTGGTGATTCCTGGTTATGTGTCAGGGACTTCTAGGGAGTCCACAGTTCAGTCAGTGGTAGAGACAATGATGGTTGATCAGAGGTCTGATCAATATTAATTTATTCTGCTATCTGATCAGATGTTTTACACTTCAGTTATCTCACCAGTTGCAGCACAGAGAGAGAATGAAGGTATCAGATGGAGCTAAATCTTTATCGAATGGGGTCAGTGGTCAAAGGACATGGAGAGTTGTTTTAATCTATGTGTAAGTAACACAAATGAATCTGCTAATTATATGAGAGCATAAAACAGAGGCGCCCAAGTAGCATGCATAGAAAAGCAATGGGTCAAACAAACAGGCCTTTCACCCAGGAGAGTGGTGTTTGTGTCCATGGTGAAACCAAGAGTCACATTGCCTAATTAACACAGTGTTTACTCTATAAAGTGTCAATGTCTAACTTGCTCATCATAAAACACAATAAAAGCACTAAAACAGTAAAACTCACCAAAACTGTCCACAACTACCTCGATATAAATCCTCAATTTACAGACTAAGATGTGAAATATTCTGTTTTTACAGCCTGCCTTTACAGCCCGACTCCCAGCTGCCTAATATTATTTGACTCACAAACATTCATCTACCTCCATGACAAAAATCAATCATCTGCAGGACTAATGCAGAATGGACGCAGGAAGTATCTAAAGGGACCACTGTGTGCAGAGTTAATGCAGAATAAATCCAGGAGGATATCAAAGTCATACCTCAGTGATGGCTATCACCATGGTACTGTTATCAGCTAATATTAGTTATAGTATTTGAAATTTGGACAACGCAAAAAGCCTGATTTAGAACCTTAACCAAAGGGTAAAATTCAAGAGCAAAGAAGCTGGGTGATATTTTATTTTATTGTTCATCTGTAACTAAAACTAGGTTTCAGTCAGATCTGAAAAACTGAGCAAAAAGATAATATCCAGCCTCATAAAAGGAGGGACATCAGGAACCAGGAACATCAATAACAATGATAATTTTTCAAAGCTCAGAAACAAATCTTAATTTCCAAAAACCTGTAGACTTCATATAATGTTGTCATATTTGTGATGACATGGTACAACTTGAGAGCAATCTAACTAAGCAAATCCCCAAATGTGCAGACAGATGTGAGACAGAAACAGTCATCCTGAGTAATCTTGATTATTAGAGGAAATGGGATTGACAGAGATATGAATCACTGATTAGCAAATTACTCAAAGTTCACTGGTACTGTATGCTGTGTATCGGATGGTATTTGTGGCGACAGGAAGACTGAGTCAGTCAGAAGATATGTAGAAGGAGCTTCGAGTTAGGACAGATAAATAACAGATGATCGTCCTGGTTAACCACAAGGTATGAGTCACATTGTGTTCCATTCAAAGAGATAAGAACTGTGTTGTGTCAAAATGAACTGATTTTCAGGAATAAAGTTTTTCAAAAGCTGGATGTACAGTGATTGTGGAATCTAACTATCAGGTAAAGGGTCAGAAAACTGCTGCTGGAGGGAAGAGGACATACTGGACACATTGCTTTGTCAAACTATCATTTTGTGAGGATTGGCTTGGTATGCATTAGATCTTAGTCAACGAATCCTGGAGAAATTAAAGGAAAAGAAAATCACCTTGGTCACTTGATCATTGGTAATGAACCTTTTATGTTGCTCTTGAACCATTGGCCAAATATGTGATATCATGTCCAAATCTTCTCCGTGTCAAACAGAATCATTAAGTAAGAGCTACTTGCTAAAGCTGACGTATCAATGGTGGGCACATGGGAAACTTAATTATATAAAACCAGAGAAAACAAACAATTAGACACACAAGACCGGGTGACAATGTGGTTGCAATACTAACAATTTGAAGTTTGAATGATAAGTTCAAGGCCTAAGGTAGAAGAAGATGAGTTATACAGCTACTGCTCTATTCAAGTGCAGTTCAACTGTTTGGTATTGTCTTCAAAAAGGCTCCAGGCCAAGAAATGTGGATCTGAAGTCACCCACAACCACCCTACTCATCTGATTTGACACCTTTGGACTACTACCTCTTCCCCAAGATGAAGAAGGAGCTCACTGCTCATCATCATTATCACTGCTGTGGACCATTTTCTGGAGGTCCAAGATGCCCAGACTTTTACAAAGAAGGAATCTGTATGCTCCGTCAGAAATTGACTCCTTCTACCTTCCACCATGAACTTATCAATCACCCGTTGTATTTGACTTTCTTAACCACAAAAGATACGGTGCATTGTTCTTGCCATTGCGTTGTACAATGTTACGTCCCCAGGGCAGGGTATGAGGGGAGTAACATATAGTAACACATTTACAAAAAAGTAACACTGGTCAACAAAGGAAGATTAATCTCCAAAAGCAAATGTGCAGTCTGTAGCTCAGTCACTCTGGCACACCACAGCTGGCCAGCCCACTGGCTCCAGCAGAACTTTATATCAGCAGGCCTAAGTGGCAAGTAGGATCGGATGTGGACCTCCACACGCTGGCAAGGAGGAGGGAGAGAACACGGGTGACACCCAAGTGAAAGCACAGCACAAACATGGCCACGACACTAGGGCTGTAACAACATATGGTATTCTGTCTTAGCTACTTAAGGCTGAAGGAGACAATTCTAGAGAACAGTAGTTAAATAAGTTGAGTCTCTTTCCCAGGCCATCAACAACTGACGCTTTGGGTTGGCTACTGGATGCTGGAACAATTCGATATGATTCGATTCCATACAGTTTTGGTATGATACAATACAATCTGATACAATTCTTTATTTCATATAGACATTCATTTTCTTTAATAAATTAGACTAACTCAATTCTATAAAAGTGCCATTGCTTACCTTCAAATAAAGACCAGAGAATCCTATGTATTTTTCTTACTATTGTGTATATCCTTGACTTAATCCTCAGTTTGCTTATACCTCAGTGTATAAAAAAACACACTCGTTGTCTCATCCTGGATCTAAGGAACAACTATCCTGTTGTCTGGTTCTGCATGAGGAAGGGCTCTCTGAGCAGGATCTGTTTGCATTGGACCTCTCTGAACTGGATGTCCCTGAATGTCTGTAATGTCTAACCCTAACCTTACTATCTACTACTGATAACAATACATACATAATTTCAGTAGACAATGACAGTTAACAGTGTGCAGTACTACCAGCAGTCACAGAATACAACTAATGATGGCAACACGATCAAAAGCAGAGAGGTCGTACGTCCTGAGCAATAAAATGATTAAGTTGTAGCTGGAAAAGTCTTTGTCTTGCGTGTTCTTGCTAATGCTAACTTCACTAGCATCGTCGTCGTCTGGACAGGTTTCATCATGCCGTCTCACCAGGTGAACGCTAAGATACGCACTACTGCTGTACTTCAATGCTGTTCTACAGAGCTTAGAATGGCCTGCTTTCTGTCCAGCTTTCCACCCCTCTTATAAATCCAAATATTTTCCAAACTTTTGATTTCATATTTGATGTGCATTGTAAATCTTATCGTATCTAATCTATCTTATCTAATCTTATCTTATCGTAAAAGTTTCTGCGCCACATCTTGCGAGAGTCTCACCCTGAACTTTGAAAGTAAGCAAAGCAGCTTCACTCAGCCGATTCAATACTCAAAAATCGAGCCATCAACCGGTTGACAATACATTTAGATCGATCCAGAGGTCCATGTATCACTGTAGTTGTATCTTTAACTTTCAAACCGATTTCCAATAAATTAATGACAAAGTAGATAGCATTAAATAATAAAAAAACAAAAGTCAACAAAAAAAGTCAACACATTGTACATCTGAAGCTGGATTTTACCTTGAAGTGCCTTACTTCTGGGCAAATGCTGTAAATGTAAATTACTTTACCTTACCTTTTTCCTCATGGAACAAGATTTGTCAAGAAACCCTTAGTACCTCCCAATCCACGACAGCATCTGTAATTTGCAGGGCAGTTGCATCCCTCAGTCTATTTAAAGCTCTAATGCAACTTTTATTAGATTCTATAAGTGACTGGTCCAGGCCCTAAGCGATTTTGACAAAGAATTTTGTGAACTCAAAGCAGACAGGCATATTTTCTTCCAAAAGAAGAGTTGAAAATTACGATCGAGCAGTTTAATCAAAAAAAGTAGTATGATTTGATGTAATACTAGTACTACAATCCACAGCATGGATGGGTCTCTCTTCTGTGAATGGCTTTTGCAGTTATATTCTTACAGAAGATGATTTGGATGCACTTTTGCATTTGTAGTTATACTCGCAAACTTTGACGCTAATGATAGCAGGGACGAAGCTTAGCAGTGATGCTGGCAAAGTCCTGCTCAACTGAGGTCATCCACCGCTGATTATGTCTCACCAAAGCTTGTCACAAAATGTGACAACATCAATTAGCCACCACCACTTTTTGCCTCCCAGGTCACCAGACAAAAGATCATTTCTCCCCATTGTTTCCTCATACCTCAAGGTGTGATCAAACATGCCCTCCTTTCAAAGCCTATTCACGCAGCACCCTCAGAGGTGTTTAATTTGTTATTAATTTGCGGCAGGTGAGGAAAGCGGTTGGGGGGAGTGACACATTGTGCCGTCTCTAATGACCCAGGGGTTTTACAGAGGGGCAAAGCTGACTTAAGGAGATGTACATACATGCAGAGCTGGGATTTGAGGCAGTAATCTCCTATTCTGAGAGGAGCTTACCACTTGTCAGGCTGCAGAGGAGAGCAGATCAGCAATGACATCAATGTGCTGACTGAATGTGTGCGTATATTTCAATTGTTTTAGGCACACTGGATTGTAAAGGGCAAATTTCGGTGAATGAAAGAAACTGAACCCTCGAGCAGACTGGTGCTCTCTGAGTAGGACTGGGAAGGAGTAAACATGTCTGTAATTACTGAGACAGTACCAAAGCAATTAGATAGTTAAGATGTAATTATTAATTCTATACGTGTTCATGAATTTAAACAGCCCAAAGAGTTAGACTGCAAAATTGACAAATTACAATTGATGAGTACCCTCCAAAACATGCATTTCTCCCGTCTCTCATTAGCTCTATAATTCCTACTCTTGCAGCCTGAGCTAAAAGTGCAGACACGGCCAACTCGTCTAATCTGTGATGTCACACCAACGTACAGGTCCAGACAGTATTAGTAGGGGAACATGGTGATTGTAAGAGCAGCCAGGATGATCACGTCTGGAGGGAGAGGTGCTACTGCAAGAATATTGCTTGTAACCAGGGAGAACTACTCGTAAACCTTCCCCATCTGTTTCATGTTTTCCAAGACGGTAATGTTATGAGGGTCATTTGGGGGTAAAAACCCAAATATACATCATCATCTTACTTTCTTAATGATTTTATACCATGAAAAGCATAATATTCACAACTATGTTGACCATTCCTTTCCAGCCCTGCCTAATATGTTACCAGATCCCCAGACCTATTACAATTTGCCTACAGGCAACCCAGCTGCTCAGCCTGGGTGTCAGGATCTAAACTTATATCCCTGTTGCATGCTTGACAAGCAAGAAAAGACAGTGGATTATATCAGGAAACAGGAGTCTTTCAGCGTACGACAGCACTGACTTGACAGACATAGGAATAAAGAGGCCTTGCTGAGCTTGAGAGGGTTTTCCTCCCAATCCTGCATTGATACCTGCAGAGGGGATTTGGAGCGAAGGGTACTCTGTATGCTGTTCGTGCCGAGAGGTGCGTGACATCACTGTCTTGAACTAGGAGTTTTCATACAGTGCCGGAGGCTGCTGAAAGCCTGAAGGTCACAGGTCATGAGTGTTTACAGATGGCAGGATCACAAGAAGGATAAGAACCGTCCACCAGATTTGGCAACTGTCACTGAAGCTTGTTGCTGCTACTGTATTTCTGACCGGAACTCTGCCATTAGGTCTGAATAACAGTAAACTGCTTCTAAGCAACATGCTTCCAGCTTTGAAGACCTCAGCCAACAAAGTTCAAAAGAGGTTTTGTGTTCACCAATACTTATCTGTTTGTTCTCAAGATCTCAAAAGTGTCTGGAGTAATTTCGCTGGAATTCAGCCTGTGGTCTGAAGATAAGTTGATAAGGTCTTTGTGGTGATTTCCACCTTAACAACATATTGTTTGTATACTGTAGTATGGTAATGAGTTTTGTTTGTAGTGAGCACCTACATTAAGCCTGACAAACTGTTACAGACCTAAGATTTGTATTTACGACAGTGGTGTTGCACTCAGAAACTGCTGGGGGTGCCAAATCCCACAAAATGCCGATTACTACATAATGTTGCTTTAAGTTGGATCCTGTACCATTGCCTTTCAAGTAGTCTAGTCCTTTAAAGTTGTGTGGTGTTATGGGATTGTTGTCTTCATTGTCAAGCAACCACCTTTCCCAATGACAATCTAATTATTTTTTTGTTTGTTTGTTTTATTTACTTTTCGGCTCCATTTCCTTCCTCACTCTCCGACTAGGTATACTGACAGGCGACTAAATTAAACACTCCGTTGCTCTGGCAAACACATTTCTCTGTATTTGAACATAATTTAGAAACATTCAGGATAATATAATTGCATAACTCAACTAGATATATAACAATGGTTTGGTCATTTTTAGACATTTTAATGCAAAATATTACATGCCATAACTTCACCTAAATTGGGCCCAATGCCAGTCTTACCACCACGGTTAAGACATGTCAGCTTATGCGATAAATAAAGTTGAGACTGAAAATTATTTTAAAAAGGGGCCGTCCATTAATGTGCAAACACTTCTGCACATCAGACAGTTCTCAAGCCTGCATGGATTTTCATTGCGTGTGGGAGTCCTGTCAAACATACATTTCGCCCAGCTCTCATGCCAAAAGATTTGACGTTCCGGGGATTAAACTGCGCTTTAGAGGGCTGGGTCGTACCCAGAGCAAGTGTTTCGTTCAACACCAGACATTCCACAAAACGGCTTTGAGGGATCCACTAATACCGTGTATTTAAACTCCCAGTATTTCAAGACATGAGTCCTAATATGGTCCGCAGGGAAGCCAACTCACAGCAGTGCCCAAAATAGGAATGTCTTGCAATAAATTCAAAATCTACTGTATGTACGCTGAGCCCGCTGGAGGCTGCTTATTGATGTTGAGACAAGTCGCCCATTATGCTGCAAAACAGAAACGACTTTATTAAATTTGGTTCGAGGTTGTTTCAAGGCGGCAGACATGAAAATATTAAAAGACAGTAATACAATTAAATTTACAAATTCATTTACATTGACATGTCAGGAATGCCTGTATGCATCCTGCAACTGATTTGCACCACCCTATATTGAGAAAGTTCATATATATATATATATATATTGAGACTCTCAGAATCAGAAAACTGAAGCTACCACAAATGCGCTTTAATAGTGTCAATCAGACAAAACTTGAACAATGTTTCATATAATAATACGGCTGTTTCCCTCTCTATCAGCATGTCACGCAGCTTTACTGCTGGCACAGGCCCTTGACATTGACAAAAGATAAACAGAAGCATTGCCATCCGCTTGAGCTAAAGGAAAGACAATGCTCAGAGTGTAAAGGGCTGTTTAAACCATGTACATTTAACGTTATTGACACTGGCAGTGGATGAGAGAAGCTCACATGGAGACATTTAATTGGGTGACAATGGGAGGCCTGTGTAGACAGCACAGGGTCAGCCCATACACACACACACACACACACACACACACACACACACACACACACAGACACACGAATATGTACTATGCCTGATCTGGAGCCTGGAGTTTGATCATCATGTGATCTCTGATGTCTCTGATGACGCTTTGTATCAGGTGAGATCTCCGGTCAGACAGAGTCAGCCTCACGGTTTGT
>OMLP01022439.1:0-14941 GCA_900302685.1 Spondyliosoma cantharus | reverse complement strand
CGACCACCCACTGGGTAAGTATGCATGTAAGTATGTATGTGTGTGTGACTGCGGGGGCGCTTTGCTTTTTGGAGCACATATAGTCCATAAGGAGCGTTGTTTCACACACACACACACACACACACACACACACACACACACACACACACACACACACACACACACACACACACATACACACACAGACACACGAATATGTACTATGCCTGATCTGGAGCCTGGAGTTTGATCATCATGTGATCTCTGATGTCTCTGATGACGCTTTGTATCAGGTGAGATCTCCGGTCAGACAGAGTCAGCCTCACGGTTTGTTTGTTTGTGTTTGTGGGTCAGGTGCAGGTTACACGGCTCTAAACTGCTGGAAAGAGACAAACTGTATCAGATCACAAGAACATAATCTAAAGTCAATCTGCAGCTCTTTGAGTTTTAGTTTTGAAGATGAAACAGATATCATTCCCTGGATTATATAACTGACTATCTGCACATCTGGATCTGTGTCAACTCATACTGAAGTCAGTGGATTAATGGGTTTGTTTTGTCTCAGACTGTTAGTAGGTGTGACAGTGTGTGTGGAGGTGTTGCGTGTTCATGAAAAAGACAGCAGGTGGATGATTTTTTTTTTTTTTTCGTTTTTAAGCATCTAGCAGCTTTTCTATTGAACGTGCTTTAAGTGTTTTGCCTCCTCTGCTCCTCCCTGAGCATTACAGATCATTTTAGACTGTATAAAATATGGACTGAGCCACTGTAGCCAATGCAGATGTGCTTAAACCTGAGTTTTTTCTTATGGCCAGCAGGGGGTGACTTCACTGGTTTCAAAAAGAAGTCCATTTGTATGTAAGCTTATGAGAAAATGACCCTACTTCTAAGTAAGGGATAATCACTGACAGGCAGGGCAATAAACAGTTTGATATGCCCGGCAATATGCAAACAGTTCTCAGTCAACTGGGTGTCGGGTTAATGCAGTAGTTCACCAGGGTCATCACAATTTGATATTTCCTTGTTTTCCATCTTCAGCTTTTAATAAACATTCCAATCTGCCCTGCAGCCTGACAGTTACTGTGATCAGTCACGCCACCAGATCTGACTCCAGCGCAATGAATGGATGTCTACTGCTTCATCCAGCCAAATGTGTTTCTATATCAGAAGAATGTGCCAAAAGTAAAGAACTAATCAAAAGAGTCTTTGTGCTTTCCACTCTTCACCCCCTCATTTTCCTTAGGAGTAATTAATGTGACCGGTTTCTATTTTAGTAAAGGATGTTTTTCCGTGTGATGTTTTTTTGTTAAGTAGGGCTGACCCCTATCTGTTTGTGTAGTCCGCTCTCTAGTGATTCGCGCCCAACTCCAAATCCTTGTACGTCTTGAATGTCCAGGGTCATATTGTGGTTTGAAATCCTCTGAGCATACACACTGTAAATGTTTGTTTTCCTCTAGAGTTCAAGGTGGGCTCAGTTTATACAGCTGGACCTGACCCGTATAAAAAGTGGTTGAGTCCACATGTCAAAATGTTAAATGACCCATGTCTAATTAAAAAAGGGAATACATGGCAGAGCTTTAGAGAATTACTATATCCCATTATCCCTGTTCTTAACACAAACGTGCAACAGAAAATCTTTCCAGGGTCAAATGTTCTATTTCTAATGATTCATGAAACTAATAAAGAACTCCACTCTCCAGAATGTTTGATTTTTATTTTATGTAATTCAACTTAATCTCTAATTTTAGATGTTTTTTTTATTAAATGTGGTCATAGGTTTTTATTCCTATTCATTTGAAATCTGGTTTTTTTTCAGACATAATTTTGTTTGTTCGTTAAGAGTTCAGTCAAAATTCAGGAAACTCATAAAAAATAATGAACATCATCCCAAAAGCTTGATTTAATTTCCATATGCCAGGCGATTTATTTTCTCTTTCATGGGAGAAAAAACAGCCAGTTCCAATATTCTTTCATAATTGAAGTTGGTAAACTTTATTATCACAATGTGAAACTAATGCAGGCAGAAATAAAACAAATGACTTTAGTTTTATTGTGCAGATTCTTCTGGACAGCGTCTGCTGATCACAGAGCCTGTTAAATGACAGCGAAAGCAACAGAAGTAATCATAATCTGATAGCTCAGTCATAGTTGATGACATTATCTACCGTGCTCGCATGAGCTAGTTTTGTACTCAACTGAACTCGACAGCTAAGATTGTCAAGGCACTGAACATACCATTGAACTGAGGACAGTCAGAACCAGCACTGTCGGGCTGTATTAACAGTGATGCTTGCACTCACCTGTACATACGGCAGTGAATTGGAATGATGATACATTCACTTACTGATGTGACCAAGAAAAAAAAATGAATGAACTTCAGTGACTTTGAATCTTTGCTGATTCAAATCATTTTGTTCAGTTTTGTGCAACGTGTTCTGTGATTTCCACCTCTACTGTGGGATAGCACATTTCTAACACTTTCTAATACTCACCAGCACGGTGAGTAGTGAAAAGAAAGTTAGTTTATCAGAAAAGATTGGACGATTTCGTCCAAGACAATGTTGACACTTTGCACGAGTGGAAGGAAGTGGGTGAAGTTTCTGGCAAGATGCGTGCAGGCAAATACGTATAACCTGTTTTCTGACCACTGAGAAGTTAACATGCATTTTTAAAAAACATTTAATTTATCAATGAGAAATGAGCACAAAGCTGGTGTGCAACACTGAAAAGCAGTCTGTCTGACGGCACTAATGCAGGATCAACACAGGCTAATACATCCAGGTGGACTTCTGTAAAAGCTGCTACTTTACGGTGCACAGGGAATTCAATCTACCACTCTTGTTTTCATTATTTCTCTGAAAGCCAAAGCTCTGACTCCTCTAATGTCTCAAAGTGCCTTAAAAAATCACATTACACACTGTAAAATTGTTTTCACAGGGGTCTTTTCTCCATTTTCTTAAGCCTATTATGATATTTCTTACCTTTCATGGAATAGACCCGTTTCCATGTTTTTTTTTTATGTATAAACCTCCAGCTCTTGTCAAGGATTTGACAAAGAAAAACCTCAAAGTGTTTTAAAGAGTGTCATAACTGGTCTGTTTCCCAAGTCTTCCAGAGGACAAGGGTGTTAGATGGCAATGTGAGCTCTTGGCTTCAACAGAAAGACAGATCCTCTCCGCGGTACTCCTGTTCCCATCACTCTCTGACATAATGTTATTTTAGTCCCTGTCTGAGTGAAGCTGTAACCCGGTCACTCTAAATAATACCTTGTCTGTTTCTCTCACAGCTTGAGTGCCCCAGTTTTGGTCATAAAACCTCATGTTTATCTTTCAAAGTAACAAAAAATGGCAACTCCGGTCTCTAAGGCTGACGGATCTCCACGATGAATGTCATTGATTTTACTGCAGTTCACACAGGGATGGTGTCATTAATCACTGAGACTGGCTACCAGACAAACTTGGCTAAAATATATTCTCCCTCTTACATCAAACAAGTGGAAGAGGTTATTTTTATGGTCAAATAATTTTCTGGGCAGCATAAATTAACTAATTATGTCGGTTGAGCTACATGTGATCTTTCTTTGGTAGAAACTACTTGTATTGTAAACCGTTCATATCGAGGTCTGTGGATTATCCAGACTAACGAGGATACTGTCGGATAGACACATTTGCTGTGGAAGTGGTACTCAATAGCAATAGGAATGGTAATACTGGTTATTTGGTCCACCTCAGATGAAATATTGCTACAACTATTGGATGGACTGGCATGGACTGAGAGTTTGTGCACACAGTCATGGTTCCTAGAAGATGAACCATAATAGAATGCCACAGGAATGAGACCTAAAACCCGGAAATAAATCAACATTTTTACACTTCCACTTGTCTCAACGTCAATGGGTTTTTTGAATGGGTTTTTAGTAAGATGCCCGAAATAAGGTCTGTGTTTCGCACAAGCTTGAGAGATTTTCATGTTTTGTGCTGCGACATGAAATACACCAGGAAATCCCCCCCACTTGTGAATTTTGAATTATGAATGTGTCTTAAAAAAGGTGGTTGCTAAGTGAGACTACGGAGGTTTTCGGGGACGTTAAACATCAGCATGCTGAACACGGAGACTCATCAACTCACTAGTCCATCTTTACAGGCAGACAAAATGTTACCAGGTAAACAATTGTCTTACGCCTTAGTTTATAACCACATACTAAATAAGTAAGCCTCAGAGAGCAAACAGCAGGACTTGAGTTTTGTTGAAGGGTCCAGTGTACAATTTAGGGACATCTATTGGCAGAAATGTAATATAATAGTCAAAATTATCATTTATGTAATGTAATTGTAATATAATCACCTGGAACGAAGATTCTCTGTGTTTTCATGACTTTAAAATGAGTCTTTTGCATCTACAGAAGGGGACGGGTCCACCAGGTTGCACCGTCATTTTTCTACTGTAGAGAGACGACGGGTGTTCACGATGTTGCAATCTGCAACTACATCACTAAGATGCCACTCAATCTGTGCCAAATGTGCCATGCACATCAGAAATATGAGAAATGTTCAGGTGGGTTTAGTCTTATGGTTCATCTCATGAGATAAATGTTGGAACATTTCAGTTTGCGCAGTCTCAAGGGACACTGATGTAATGAAACATCTTGGACAAAATATAAGCCAACACACACACTCATGTTTGGTGTAAACCCAGCTTTTCTGCAGGGAGATTCGACACAGCTTTGTACATCCAGCACACATACGATCACATCCAACGACTAACACACACTCCTGACCTTAGAGAGATTGAGGTCAGGAATTTGTCCAAACAGTGTCCCTGCCAACAAAGATCTCCTACAGTCACCACTCTGCCTCATCTAAAATCAGGATCTGCCCCCACAAACACACATGTACGGATACATTCATGCACATGCCCTGATCACTAATCTCAAGTTGGTGATCACACACCCAAACACATATGTCCACCTGCACTACTATGAGTGTTCAGTGGGTGGAGCTGAGTCCCCTGAGGCCCAACTGTGCTGGACAATGGGTACTGAGGAGGAGTTAAGCCTCTTGCAGTGCTCGACTTAGTGGCCGAGGGATCAGGCATTAAGACACAAGGCGTGTTGGGAATCCTTCATGACAAGAGCTTTCACAGAGTTACGCCGGGTCACCACACAGCAGTGTGCTCACATCTGATTTCAGCCAACATCTTAGATCTTTGGAATGAAAAAGGACATGATGTCACACAGGCATTGTGCCACAGCAGTGATGAACTCTGCTCTTGCGTCTGTTCAGTTGACCTCAGCGTTTAGCTGGGCTTTACAGCGTTCTTGTCTGATCTATGACACAGCTGTCTACATCTGTGCATGCATGCGCTGTCTGAAGCCATTCTGAAGCCACAACTATCAATTATAACTGGATCCAGTGGCTCAAAACTAGAATTACTACCCCTGATGAAGGAGTATCTCATGTTTTTCTCAATGAATAAGGTCCACATCTGCAAGATGGACAGATTCATTGGTCAAGAGAATTGTGTGAATCATACTAGACTGCTGTAGTAAAGACGGAGCTGATCCTCGAGGCTAAGCTCTCCATTAACCAGCTGATCTTTGCTCCAACCCTCAGCTGTGGTCATGAGCTTTGGGTATTGCTTGAAAAAAAATTAGATTGCAGATACAAATGAACCACATGAGTTTCTTTTGCAGGATGTTGGAGTCAGTTGATGTGATTCTGGCGTCTGTTAGCCTCCTAGAATCGTCTCTTTATAGAGCTTTAGGCGTGCCAACGGAGAAGAAAAGAGACATTTTTGGGATCATACATCCCGTCTGGCCTAAAACGGTCTCGACAAGTTCTCCAAATTAGATGACGAACACACATTCGTGAATGCCCTTTAGAACAACAGAAGTGTTGTCTGATCTGATGACCCTATTGATATGATGGTGTAATTTGTCTGTCCCTTCCAGTACCACCACACATCACAGTTGAAGAATAGGTAGATACATTTTTAAGGTGTGGCACTTTTAGGATTGAGAATGGGAGCAACAAAATTAACTTGTTGAGGTTTCGGGAAGATTTGTGTTAGGGTTAGGATTACAGTATCAGCTGATTTTTAAAGTTTTTGGAGCAGTTGTGTGGTCATGGTTCAACAGAACCAACTTTGACTTTCATTGGGAACTGAAAGTAAACAGTGGCCTGCTGTGTTTGACTTCTATGGACGCTATTGGGCTTTGTTGACTGAACATAAACTTGTGTTGTTCTTAGATTTGCAGAGACGGCTTGATTCTGTCTTTTTACTTTGGAAGTCGATAAGCTCGAAGATGTGACCAAATGAGACGGGCTACCTCACCCAGCCTGCTGCCATTTTGATGCGACAGCCAGGAACTTCAACGTGATGCGCCAGATGGTTCGAAAATCAGAACCATCTGAAAAGGTGACGCAAGAATTGATTGCGTCTATCACTGTCTATCATGGGCTGGTTTCAACAATCAGCACTTTCCCACCAGTGTAGTACAGCAATATCATCAGCACAGCCAGTTGGTAAGTCAAACTACACCTTTTTCATGAAGAAAAGCCTTCAGTGGCATTATTTGCTCTCCTTTCAATAAAAATACACCATCCAGCTCTGTAGCAGCATCTAAGCTAACCTCTTGAGGAACCGCCACTGTTGTTTTCAAATGAACAGCCACTTCTTTCACTGGTCATCACACCTAAACCCTGGCCATTGCTGTCAGTAGCTCCTCATTGACTGATTGGCTTAACCACTGTTTGCTCAGCCACAGGCTTGAGGTCACAGTTTGAAATCTGGCAAGTTGCCTCGTCGGTAAAAATAAGGATGCATGGAAACTAGAACTCAAGCCCAAAGAGACTTCGAGATTCTGACTTGAGCCTAAAATAATTTTGTTTTATAATACACAGCCAGTCCTACAAGTGAGAAGCTATTGATGAGAACTATTTATCTAAATCAAGAAGTCAGTGCATTCAGGGTCCATTCTGCAGCAGTTTGCAGACGTGTAAAAGTGCAGCACAAGTTTAGTTTAGAGATGAAGCCAAAACAGAAATATCACTGTTCTCTGCATTTTGTCCCACTTGCCCAAATAAGACCATGTGAAGAGCGATGTTATTAAAAATGGATTACAGTGGCATGAATGAGTCCAAGGGGGTAGCAATGACTATGACTGAACACAAAGGCCATATAAGGAGCTTAAACCTGCAGTGTAGGACTTTTGCATATAAACGAGTGTCCTTCACATTCAAGGTCTTGCCCATCACTTCCAGCTAAATCTCTGTTTTTCACAGTATAGATTTTTCAATTTTAATGTAGAGTTTCTGGTGACTTTCCCACAGTGGCACAACGGTAGTGATGGCTTTTACATCAACTAGCAAAGAATGGTCCGCCAGAGCTGAAGAGGGAGTGATCATAGGGACAGTGAGGTTACAGTGAGGCTGTTTTGCTCTCAATCCAAATAAAACAAATTGCATTGCTTGATTGAATTAAAGGGGACTGTTGGGAATGGTGGAAGTACGGGCTCTACTGAGGGCCAATCAAGATTTATAACCTCTAATGAATCATGAGCATTTACACAGCTTTTTCTTTTTTAAAATACACAGATATAACACATTTCTAAAGGTTTATTTCATGTTTTTGGGGGAAGCAGATCTGTTTCCCTGTTACGAGCAGCAGGCTGATGAGTGATGTCAGGACATCGGGGAGGTTCAGGTCAAAGATCACAGCTTATTGCTCGTTCTGAGGGTGCTAAATGTACAGAGGCTGTGTGAAGTGATGTGCGACAGTAGTTTGACGTGTGAGAGCGTGTGTTCCTGTCTGTTTTTGAGAACATATGGACGCCATAAGTGCCCTTTCGTGCTTTTAGACTTCGTGTATCCAGCTACCAGCTAAGACATGCTGTAACATTTAGGATGTCCTGCTTATTGCGTCCTTATGTTGCGATCAAACTTAATGCAGTTAGAATGTTTGAGGAACTCTTTGCAGACATGTATTGTATATAATGACCATGTTTGACTGCACTACAGCATCATTGCATGTTAGATTTATTAACCAAATGTTTTCACATGGTGTTGAGTGCCACAGTATGGCTTTATTTAGGCATAATGTGTGTAAGGCTCACAGAGGACATTATTCACATGGTTTCCAGGCCTGCCAGCATTCTGCGATTTCTCATTATGAGTTTGTTCCGAGGTTAACGACCTATAAAAACACATTTATAGCTGCAGTCACGTTAACATACATTATTGTACTGTGGGAGGACACAAATGTCGCACCTCATAAAGAGCAAAAACCTAGAATGCAACTTCTTTTGATCTTGTGCACGCACGCACACATTACTGTGTTTTCTCAGTCAGACGCCACAACAGTGGTGATTAACCTCTCTTGGAACATGACCCAATTCATTTTCACATTCTATCTCAGCAGGCTGCACGAGCCAACGTTTACATGCTGAACTGTTTTTCAGAAGTTTTTCACTGTGCGCCACAGGAAGTAGGAGTACAAAATGAATCTGAACCACAATGATACTACCACAAATCTCCATCTGTGTTGTATTATTGCACAAACAGACTGAAATAAACGTTTTTTGAATGGTTACATGGGAGATTGTTTTGCTTTTTGTAATTAAATTTTTTTCTATTGTTCTTGTGTTTTTTGTCCATTAATTACCAAGCTGAATATGTCTACTTAAGACAATGTACTTTATATAATTGTGTTCAAGAAAATATATTTTATGATTGTATGAGCACACTGCAGTAAGGAACTTAAAGGATAAGTTCAAACAAAAATAAAACTGTAGCCAATATCTACTCACCCCCATGCCGATGGAAAGTCAGGTGATGTTTTGTCGTCCACAAAACATTTCTGGAGCGTCACAGCAAAACGGTGTTGCAGCATTCTCCTGAAGTAGATGAGGACGTTTTAAAACTTCAAAGAAAACATGACATTAATTTGTACAATTCGTCTGGCATTTTGATAGTCATTGCATTCCCATTTCCCCGCCCCCTCTATTGCATTTTTCCCCATTTGCATTAACTTACTGCTGCTTCTTCGTGCACAACCCAACCTACCTCAATGCTACTTTGCATCTCACGTAAATACTCTAAATATCTTATTTTAGTTATTCAGTCTATTTTATTCGTATTTATGTATCTAGTGTATTTAACTTGTTAACTTGTATTTGACTTGTTTGTGTGTGTGTACAACTACTCCACGTGCCTTAAATTGCCCCCGGGGACAAATAAAGTATTTTAAAATTAACTGAACTGAATAATCCAAGTGTGAAGAAGCCCAGAGATCCCAAACAACACGTTATTTTCACCCTCGATGAGCGGTCGAGCTCATGAACCCGCTCCAGATGGGCAAATACTCTTAGCTCAGCAGCTACAATGAAGATTTGTCAATAACATCTTGTAAAGTTTGGTATCTTGGGGCTACCAGAGACTTGGATCACACTGGACGAGCTGTATGGAGCCATTTTGTGTTTTTCTTTGCTTTTTTATTACATTTCCAAACAATTCCCCACCGACTTCAGTTGTTTAGGAGAATGCCACAACACTGTTTTGGTGTGAAGCTCTTCCTTCCTTTTAGGTGAACTTATCCTGTCATGTTTCTGTGCTGTTATTTTTTACTATGGGAATAAGTTTTGTAGAGCTTTAGTCACGTATCATGATTAATTTTATGCCGTGAGTAATCCTTTGTGTTTTCATGTATAATCAACATTATAACTCATATCGACTGGGTGTGCCTGCCATCATGAGCGAGCTGTGACGCCGAGTCAAATTGGAAAACTACACAGTAGATTGTCAAACAAATTATCAACGCCGTGTGGAGGTTCACTCTCGCTTTGACTTCAAGTAGCACTGTAACTGCTCCCAGACCTGTTTCTCATAAATGTGTCAACACTGCGACAGGGTTGAGTTCACTGGAAACGTTTACTGTATATCCATGACGACAGCTGTTGGCGCTGTCACAGTCCTTATTAGCAGCCTGCTGAAAGAGCTATTCATTAAGATAAGAGGACATGATGAACTTTATTGACTCTGAAAGGGAAATGCAGCAGGAGAAAGTGGGCTGTAAATAAAGCCGGAGCTGCATGTTTACAGCGCTAACCTGTGATTGATGCAAGCACACGGGGAGCTGTGCTGACATGTTGAAAATAAAATGACCGCAACAACTGCTTTAAGGGCCCAGACACACCAAAAAGACACAAAAGAACAAGCTTGTTGACAGTTTACGCAACTGTCAGCAAGCTTGACAATTGTTTTTTATGCGTCTCGGCTATAAAATTTCACTGCAATGACCACAGCCAACATCCAGGTAGCTTGTACAGTCTGAGTCAGCGTGGGAGGAAATAACTCTTCCTGCCAGCAGGTAACAGAAGTCTGTATTTGGAATTCACAAAGGGAACCTGAAGACTCAGGACAGCTGATATACATAGGAACAGTTGTTATGATAAAGCAGTGTTTTTTCATACTATGCACTTCGAATGGAGAATATGTCAAAAGTTGCAAGTGGCATAGAAGCAGAAGCAAAAATTAAGGGGGGAAAAAAAGCAAAATTGGTGAAATCATGGCGACTATAGTGACAGGCTGTCTCTGCTGCTGAGCCATTGGGGTCAATCGGCCGAAAGCCCACCAACAATGGCTGACTACTGCCATCCGTGCCGGACACACTGCGACGGGCAGGGCCACAGACACTGACTGACAGCCCCGACATTGGCCAACGGTTTGACCGGCAACCCTGTGTGTCAGGGCCTTATAACCGAACTATATCAGCCTCACTACAACCTGAGAGTCAGATGAGAAGACTGATACCACTCATGTCATTACACTCAACATGAAGCTAGCAGCTGGTTATCTTAGATTACCTTACAGACTGGGTACACAGGGAAACAGTTAGTCTTGCTCTGTCTAAAGTTGACAAGATCAAGACAAGAATTCACAAAATGACTAGAATTTATTTGAATCATTAGAACTTTGGGTTCCTGTCCTAGCAGCATGTACACCAACACCTCTCTAAGCTTCCAGCTTGAACCACTAGATGCATGGCTACGTGTCCAAACTGGGAGTAAGGAATTTGGGGAGTTTTGCCATCAGCGGCACAAAATCCCTCATAAAACCACAACTTATTGTTATTCTTTCATTTTGGTACCTACTACACACATAGTGTGTTTATTAGGTGCTTGTAGGAGGTTTTGCGCCCAGTGGCAGACGAAACAGCATAATGAGAGCAAGATTTGATCCAATCTAATCTCTGATGGTATCATTGTGCAATCAACATTTACTTACTACATAATGATACATTAAAGCAAAAAACTTTGACACACAACCCCTGTGTTGACAGGTGGTACTGTTGTAAATGTTGAGATAAAAGTATCCAGAGGCCTCAGACTGAGCTCACTAAATTTAAAAAGCCTCAGAACGATCGATGATGCTCTTCTGTCTTTTGACTGACTTTTTATTAGTGGGACAGTGGCACTTCTGTCACTGTACTGTGGAAATAGCTAGCATGCAAGCTGTCTGCCGTCACCATATAAGAACCTGTGTAGTTCTGATCTGAAACTGTTGGGACTATCAGTCGGTGAAGGAGGCAGGACGCATCGGTTATTAGAAAATAAAGGAAACTATCCGATTGAGGCAGCAGGTATTGATCAGCCCACAGCAGACACTAAGGAGGGTGAAACACAGTCAGAGTTGACCTACAGGTGAGCAATTGACTTTTAACTGTGCACATTTTTGATCAGTTTGACCTAGTTAGAGCTTTTTCTTTCTCTTTTTACCACAAATACTACATGTTTGATTCCATTTTTCCTGTCATTTTAACTGTCACAAAGCACATACGAATGTCAGCATCCTCATCTGAATAGTTGAAGAGCATGTTCAATAATGTATATATCTGAAAATCAGATTCCTGAGACTTCAGGAATCACTGTAAATATCTGTGTGTCATGAGCAGCAGACACGTCCTGGATTAAGATGACTCATATGAAAAGGTTTCAAGGGATCCCCATGTCGAAGGTACGGTAAGAACCAATCGAAACAAGGTAGAAACTTGACCGAAGAGATAACACCACACTGGAAATAACCTTGTTTATTAGTTATGAAGTTCCTTCATGTGTTCATTCCTTAACAATCCTATACCAAGTCAGGTGATTATACTCCCCCAAATGTTATTTAGTGGAACAAAACGGTTCTTTCCGAGAAGAGGCCATAACAGGGCAGCAGTAAACAACAAGTAACCCACCAACATTTCCACAGTGGATTTGTTCCACATCTGGATTTTGTAGTTCGGGTGGAGATCTCCTGACTGCGAAGGCATATGATCGTATCATTCTGAACTTGTCAAACTATTCATTGTTCCCATTATACCCTGCGGATTTGGGGCACTGACGTCTTATCACAGACCACACCCATCGGGTTTTTCCTGATGTGTCATGCAGCCTACCAATTTGACAGATTCACATTTTGACCTTGTTTTCATATTCAGTGCAGTGCCACTATACCGGGGGGGCCACTTCCATTAGGGAACGCCCTTGCAATGAGGTTGGGTACATGGTCCGTAACATTGTTTAGATGGACGATTCGTGTCAGGTGGCATCCACATACCTGCCAGAGGCCCCAAGGTTGCCCAGCAGAACATCGCATTATAATGAGATGATCGACTCACATCGCCTGCCAGTGGTTTTTATGTTGTGGCAGAATTAACAAAATTAACAAAAATGAAAATGCCTTGCAGGAGCTTGAATTTTGTGGAGAATTTGGTTTCGCTTTGACATTAAAGGCTCTTTTTCTGTTGATCGGAGTCAATAAAGCCACATTAGGAGTACTTTGATTCCTTGCTGAATATAAAAACTTCCCAGGGGATGCATACTTTTTTTTTTATTGGGCACTTAAAATCCGAACAGTCAATACAGAGATGGTTGATACATGCAGACGAGATACAGGCTCAGGGCAATTCTGCGAGGAAGATGTATAATAGACTTACGATCTTGAAGAATGGCTGTTTTTCTGGTTCTAGTCAATGAGAGGTTTGTGTAAAGAGGAAGACTACGTGTTTCTGGGAACGTCCGAAAATACGACCAAAGAAGCGGCGGAAGGAGCCGGCGCTTTGGAGGACGACTGGAGCGACAAAAAGGAGGAGAGGGTAAGAGATGAGGAGGAGCCAAAACACACTATTATTACACCCCAACCAACTGAGAAAACACACATGCTGTGTTTAAGTATCTTCGTGTGTGTTTGTGTGTTTCAGGTCCGCTGGCGTCTGGAGAGAGAGCAGCAGGAGAAAGAGAGACTTCGCGAAATAGAAGAGGGCAAGAAGGTGGACTCACACACACACACGCACGCACACACACACACACACACACACACTCTACAAGTCTGTACATCTGTGTAACTAAACAGCCCCTTCACTCTCAGCCGTTGGCACAGCATGAAGGCTCTTGTTAAACGACACCAGTTCACACACACTGTTTGCCCTTTCCTGAGCACAGAGGACTCATGCCAGCGCAATCACACTCTTTTTGGTCCACCCAAACGCAGGCACAGACACACAGGTTGCTACACACAACCAGGCCGCAGTAGCTGGATCTGATTGGTGCAATGACAGACCGTTTTGGCTGTCAACACTATTCATTGGCAGCTGAACTCAGAAGGGAAGAGAACACTTGAGATTTTGGATCGCAGCCCTCACTTTTCCTGTTCTCGTGTTTTTCACCGTCTCCTAAACCAGCTTTTAACGGAGGAAGTCGTTCCGAAGCCAGAAGCATCCCGGATTATTTCTTGTTTAAAGCTAGGGTCTACGATCCTGGAGAGCTAGCAAGATTTGAAAGTGGCACCTCCTCCTCGTCTTCTTCTTCTTCTTCTTCTTCTTCTTTGGGGTCAAATGAACGTCTTCTTCTGCAACTCCGTATTTCTGCAGAGGAGTGTGCTGAATATTTCCGGCATCAGTGAAACGTGACCTGTGCAGGCGCGGAGGAGGGAGGGACAGAGGGGGGCGTAGGCAGAACGAGACATGAAGGTATCCGATTTTCTTTCTATTTGGGCCGGACAGCACGGATTGGTCAGCTTTTTCTCGGTCCTGCAGCTGCCACAGAGGTCTGATTATTTTCATTCCTTTTTCTGAATACATAATGTATTGACTACTCTCAGGATAGAAGGACCATTTCACCCAGTATAACAAAATGTGTTTCTGAACAACATTACAGACCCTAGCTTTAAGGTGCGATATGTAAGAATTTTAGTTCAGTACCTTCAAAAAATAACTAAAACTATCAACGGAGTCGGAAGAAATGAGAGTATTGACGTTATGTCAAAGACGTCCGTGTCCTGTGTTGAAGAGATAAGGTTAGCATGCTAACCAGCTAGCCCCAGATATGAAAACCTCCGAAGCTCCTGTGCTAGCAGTGTGAACACTAACACTCCCCTGGTAGTCTAGCTAACTGCACAGCTTACTGAGCTAACAAGAGGTACTGGTAGCAGCAGTTAGCAGTTATTCTGGTGATATGCTGCCCCTATTTGTTGTTTGTATGAAGACTATGTGTATGTATTGCACCTTTAAACTACTAGCAATCAACAATTAGCAAACATCAAACTGACTTATCTTTCCTCCGGTTAATGCTTCCTGTGAACGGAGCTCGTTATTCACATTTTGAAGACTGTGCTTAACGTTTCATGAGAGCAGCCGGTTACAATCAACCTAATGGAAACAGCGGGGTGAACAATCAAGGCAGACAGGCAGCCGTGTGACGCCAGATCGATGTGTGTTAATTTACCGGCGAGGTTCACTTCATTGCTCACGGCGAAATCAGATTCACTTCCATGGAAACGACAGCCGGGGAAACACACAGCTCTGGCCCTCTGTCAAGGCTGCCGGGCTTGTCAGTGGGTTCTAACTTCACTCACTGAACATGGACACACACACACACACACACACACACACACACACACACACACACACACACACACACACTGTC
>OMLP01022438.1:0-33196 GCA_900302685.1 Spondyliosoma cantharus | reverse complement strand
TTTGCCTCAATTATTTTGTAGACGTTTGTTGTTCTCCTAGTGCAGTCTAGTGTTTTATAGCCTATTTGATTCATCACTGTGCTTGGAAGACAAAACAAGAAATTACATTCTTCTTAATAAAGACCTGCTTAATCTGATACTTCTTTCTGCACCTGAGTCCTTCTTCCTAGCCTGGGCCTGACAGACCCAGGTTTGGAGAGGTGACCGTGACCACAGAGCAAGAAAAGGCGCAGGAGTTGGGGGAATTCAGATTATTGCTAATGCATCAAACACAAAAGAAATTAACACTCTTAGTAGTGTTTGAGAAGAATACTTTGTACTTTTACATAAGTATTTTAAAATATCAGTGGTTTTACTTGCAATGGAGTAATATAAGAAATGTACCTTTACTCATACTTGATTGATTCCTTCCTCTACAGTTGTACATATAACGTGTTAATGATATCTGCCTTGTCAGGTCAGGCTCTCAACTTTTACATAAAGAGCAGAGATCACTTTATGGGTGAGCAATCTGTGCAGTTTTATACCACCAATAAACGATAATGTCAGATAAAGTTGTGGTGGTGCAGTTTTAATAATGTAGGATGAGAGTGCAATTTTTTCTATGTACACAGGGTAATGACAGGGGTTATTCTGATATACTAAGGCAGTGATAATACTCAATATCATCACCTTGGTTTGCCCATCATGTATTTCACGATAACCGTAAATCAAATTAAATTAAATTCCAGTCTGGGTGATGCATGTTTACCTGCGGCAGCTCCAAGGCCCTCATGACAGCAGCGAAGCCGAATATGTTGCCCATGGTGCTCTTGAGCTCGGCAGCGATTTGGATGATTTTGTGCAGCAGACCGGCCCTCTCCTCGGTCGTTCCGGTGCAGCCCAACACATCAACAGCCAACATGGTTGCCATGGTTTGGAACCTGCAGGAGGGAGGAGAGAGGGTTGGATCAATTTTCAGTACAGAACAGCTGGTTGGACGTGGTTGTCGATTTGTGTTGAGTGTTGGGAATTTGTAAATCCTAACTCACCTCTCCAGCAGGTCCAGTCTCAACTGTTGGCCGTGTGGCAACGTAAGCAGCTCCATCCCAGAACTAACTCCCATCATCCTTTGCACCTCCGGAGTCACCTCTAGAATTCTGGCCACCTAGGAGACACAGGAACCTGATTACTGGTCCACTCCTGGCTTCTTTAGTTAGCGACAATTGTATGAGGAAAAAAGCATTACTTTGCATACTTTTGCTTTTAATTCTTATTTTAGACACTTTTAAACAGTACCATGCAGTCTGCCTTGGTGATGTGTTTGGCCGCCGTCTTGGGGTCGACTTCAGCCAGCAGCTCCTTCACCCTCCGCAGGATGCCCACCTCCAAGGGCTTATTCTCCTTGGGCATCAGCGGCGACTGGTACCTGCTCGGTTTGAAAGATGAGACCGTTTCTACCACCGGCGAGAAGTACACGTTCCCCTCCTCTACCCTCAGTGGATCGATGCCCATTGACCCTTCCTCCGCCCGCAGCCTCTCCACGTAGCTCTGAGGACCGGGGTACAGCTCCGTGTAGCAGTTCCCACCTGCATCAGAGGATGGGGAGTCATGGTTCAGATGAGGTTGGAGTCTTTCGTTAAGCTGTCTGTGGAGGGTGCTGCTGGGAGAGGGCATGGGTCTGGAGGGATCCAGACGCCTGGGGAGGGACGGGGATGGAGCCACGCTGGGTGCCCTACTAATGCTGGGACTTCTGGACTGTGGAGCTGGAAACAGAAGGAGATGAGGAAAAGGAGAACATTTATTAACGCTTTTTGCACTTATGTCAACACCAATTACTCTTTGGTCCCATCAAATGTTGAACGTATTAGTCCATTGGTTCCTACAGCAGCTCTAGATTTAATCAACTTTAATCAAACAGGAGGAAGCGTTGGAGGAGGAGCGCATTTGTTTGGGTCTGTTTTCAGTGGCGGATTAATCCACAGCAGGCGCTCTGGTGAGTATTTGTGGGGGCAGGACGGTGGTTGTGTGTGTGTTCATGGTGCATAAAGAACACGTCAGCCAGTGTGAGGGTGAGGGTGATGTTGATGTATTTTTAATATCTGGACAACAATTGGGTCGTATGGCACAGAGGTTTAAAATATATGAAGCCTTGATACACACACAAGACTTGTAAGATCAGTTGGTAGTTGTTTTTGGTCTTTTCATGGAATTTACACACAATTAAAAACATTTTGAATATCACCAAACTTAACCTTTAAATGAGGCTAAAGTGTAGATCACATTCAGAATGAAATGTATTTTTGGAGCATTTCTTTGAGACATGATACATGTGGTTGTGTTTGGTCTTTAATTTCAGTGGATTTGGGTATTTGTAGGACTGATAAGAACTGACTCATTATATAACCGCTGGAGCAAAACACCCAAGAGACACCAGCAGTAACGGTTTAGTTGAGTTTACAATCCTGAAGGGGCTGATTTGTTATTTGACCGTCTAACATTTTGTAAATTTGTTTGCAGCTACACTTTAGTCAAGCCAACACCCTGTTACTCTGCATTGAAAAAAACATCACCCAGCATTTAAGTTATTCCTTATTCCTTGATCACAATTCTTAACATAAATAAATGAAAACCTAGAAAATAAAAACTGTAGGTTTTAAAGATTTTTCAACCCCTGACAATCTTGACAAAATTGTTCACCTCAGCTTCTGCGTGAAACATATTTGCTTTAATGTGTAATTCATTTGTCTCGTAAAAAGAACACATCAAGCGTTTTGAAGTCAATGAACAAGGTCGTGTAGTTCATCCACATCTGGCCTGAGCACATTGTCTGGTTACACAATGTGATGACCTTCAACTTACATTACACTGACATTACATTACACTGACTTAATCCGTCAGAGAGCTTCATCAAGCATCTTTTAAACTGAGTTAAGACTGACAGTCATTAGAGAAACTACCACTGTTACAGGTTTACAGAAATGACAGCAGGCAGGAAATGTGATTGAATAAGGTATAAAACAAAATAAATCTCTCCAGTCCTCTTGTCAGGTTAATTTGCCTTTGCTTGCGTTAACCTGTGACCACAGAACAGCCTTATCTCAGTACTCCATCTGAAGTTCAAAGTCAGAGTTTGCCACGTGAGACTCTCTCCCAATCAGCTCTCCCTTGTGTAACCAACCTGCTGCCGCTGCTGCTGCTGCTGCTGCTGCTGCATTACACACACTCTGAACTTTAGACCTGCTACTAGAGGAACAAAACCCTCCGAGCTGCTCTGATCGTCAGAGCTGGACGCCGGTAAGTCAGTCAGCCGTCTGCTGTGAGGGAGGCTGGACACACAAACAACAGGATTGTGTTGACACGAAATCCGTTGACTCTGACGCTCTCGGTAAGTTTTTAGATAAAAAATCAAGACCAGTAAAGGAGTTTTAGAGGCTAAAATACCCTGTGGCATGTTAACACCAAGTTTTAAAACTTTTACTGATCTTTCAGTGCAGTTGTTGTTCATGTGAGTGTTACTGGAATGTATAAGTGCATCAATGGACTGCTCAGCTGAGTACTTGCAGATGGATGCTATGGTCTCATAGTCTCACTGAGCCATATACGACTTCCAGATGTTTCCTACTGACAAGCTCAACAACAACTGGACTGGACTTTATGTTTCATGACCCAAGGCAACATGAAACATAATGAAACCCCCTAAAAAAATCACTCTGCGTAATTAAAGCGAGAACATTGATTCATTATTTTGGAATAACATTTCCTTATCAGCTAACAAAATAGCCTCATGATTCCTGTTTACAGAAATGAACGAGCGGCAGAGTTTGACTCTAGTTTTCCTCACAGAGAGAGAATGTGCGCTTGTATTCATAACAGGCAGTCTCGGCCATTAAAGAAGTACATGTTGTCTTTAGTAAAAAAATTACAAAAAGTAGTTTAACATCACATAATGACATGTTTGAATGCCTTTGCGCAGCTAAAGTGGAACATTTCACCGACAGGATTTCTTATCTTGATATCCTTTGACCATTGACTGTGTAAATACAAAATGCAGCTGCTATGAAACACTCTTTACAGGTTGACACCTATCATTACTGACCAACACAAAGCTGTGAAACCCGAGAGAGGGAACATTCACCAGATGCAAGCAGCCTCTGCAAACCTCCTGGGATTTGGAGGCTGGAAATTCCACACTGTGCAAGCTCTTATTGAACTGTATTATGCAATACCAGTATGCAAGTCTTGGAGCAGTGTGCTGAAAGAATAATGAAAATCCTCTATGGAAAGAATTGCACTGGTGTGCATCGGGTTTGTTTTGGCTGGTCTTTCCTCTGTTGGAAGAAGAGAGACCATTTCATTTGCTAGCGAAAGCCTTTATAGACTTTTTCTTTCACCTCTCAAAGGTATTTAGTGTCTTTTTGAGCTTGGTAAATAAATCTAGAATGGTTGTTTTGATCTATTGAAAGAAAGACAATTCTCTGGACCAGTTCCTTTACATCCGCCACTCTAAGCCATCAGCTCTTTGTGTTCAGTTGTTTGTTAAGTGGGTGCATACTGCATAGTTGTAAAGCCTTGACAGATCTAACATCCCTACATCTGTTGTCAGAATCTCTTTCAGAAATGCACCGACCGACCTTGGTGGCACTTGTGGTGCTGCTCTGCTCTTTACACTTGGTAGACGGAGGGAAAGTCTTGGTGTGCCCCGTGGACGGAAGCCACTGGATCAACATGAAAGTCCTCATCGAGGAGCTTCACTCCAGAGGCCATGAAATCACGGTGCTGCGGCCATCAGACAGCTGGTACATCCAGGCAGAGTCCCCATATTACAAGTCAATCACTATATTTCCTTCTGGTTTTGATGAAGAACAGTTTGGGTCATTTGTAATCAGAATGATGAACATGCGACGGGAAGGTGCTTCACTTTGGACCCGTATATCTCTGGAGTACGAACTAGTGGAGCAGTTCTATCAGATGAATAAGCAGTCGCTTGAGATGTTGGGGAAGTTGTTTGAGAATACCACAATGATGCAGAGACTCCATGACGCCAAATATGATTTGGTTCTGACAGATCCTGCAATTGGTATAGGGGTGCTTCTGGGTCATCGTTTGGGTCTTCCGCTTGTCTTTAATGTTAGGTGGACCATTCAGGGTGAGGGGCATCATGCAATTGCACCTTCCCCATTTTCCTATGTCCCGATACCAGGGACAGAGCTGACTGACAAGATGACATTTCCCCAGCGACTCAAGAACATTCTTTACTTTTTCTTCACTCGTTTACAAATTTGGTATGTCACAGACCCAAACTACAAACCATTTGTTCAGCGTTACTTCGGGAACGATGTGCATTACATGGAGCTGTTTCAGTCTGCAGACATCTGGCTGATGAGGAACGATTTTACCTTTGAGTTCCCACGACCCACCATGCCAAACATCATCTACATGTCAGGATTCCAATGCAAACCCTCCAAGCCGCTGTCTAAGGAACTAGAGGATTTTGTCCAGAGCTCTGGTGAACATGGGGTCATCGTTATGACATTAGGAACCCTGGTGGCAAAACTTCCTGAGGACATCACCGAGGAGATTGCCGCTGCTTTTGCCCAACTTCCTCAGAAGGTGATCTGGAGGCACAAAGGCAAAAGACCATCCACCGTCGGCAACAACACCTTACTAATGGAATGGCTGCCTCAAAACGACCTCCTGGGACACCCCAAGACCAGAGCTTTTGTGGCCCATGGCGGCACCAATGGAATGCAGGAGGCAATCTACCACGGAGTCCCCCTGGTTGGCCTTCCCCTCATGTTCGACCAGCAGGACAACTTCTTCAGGATGAAAGCAAGAGGTGTGGCTAAAGTCATGGACATTGCAACTGTGAACAAAGACAACTTCCTGGAGGTGCTGAAGGAGGTTCTCTATGAGCCGAACTACAGGGAGAAGATGAAAACACTGTCCAGCCTGCACAGAGATCAGCCCACCAAGCCACTGGACCGCGCCATGTTCTGGATCGAGTTTGTCATGAGGCACAAAGGTGCGAAGCATCTAAGGACAGAATCTTACAAGATGTCCATGATCCAGTACCATTCAATTGATGTGGCGGCATTTCTGTTTGCAGTTATTTCGCTAGTATTTATTGTTTTCATCTCTGCAGTGAAGTTTCTGTGGCGTAGAGTGTTTTGTCGAAGCAAAGTCAAAAAGGAATAATGAGTATGGCAAAATAGACATGTCACATTTTCGGAATCCTGATTTCTCATGAATAAAACAACAACATTTGTAAACTGTTCTGTATTTAGAGTCCAGAGCAGGACACAAACAGTCTTACACTGGTATCCTAACAGGCCCGAGTGTGTTAGCTGAATGCACCCACAAACCTCATACGCCACAGTTCTGTTTGTATTTTTGTTAGTTTGCAGGACATTTGAAAAATCTGTAAATAATTTAAGATTTCACTTGTGAAAATGTATTACTCCATACCTAGGAATATTTTTGAAGGATTACTTGAAGGAGTTTTTTGTTGTTGTAATATTTTACAACACCTTACCCTCATAAACTACTGCATTTACTTAACTGATGTGAAGTCAAATACATTTTCTAAAAAGTGGCACATTTATCTTGTGATTGTCTATCAACAGGCCTTATTTTGAAGCTTCGTTTTACACATATGAAGAGTAGGTCTTGTGTGTTGCACAACCATGCAACACATCCACTGCTTCACAAAAATGTGATTATATAAATGAGTACCTTTGCATACATTTAAGGATTCAATAAATGTATCATCATGTGCCACCAGTCTGCACATTTTTTTTATCCTAGCCGCTCCATGGACAACACATATACACAGTATTCAATTACCTATACCAACTTTTTCTTACTGTACTGTATTTTTAAGTGGTAACTGAAACAAATATTTTGTTAAACAAATCTAAAAAGTATGCTTATTTTCCATCTTTGTCTAGTTCTGCATCAAACATCTTATAATTCCTTGTATTTTCTGCTATACTGAAGAAAACAGATCATACAACTGTGTGTGTTTACTGCAGGGACATTAACGCACAAGGACGAGAACACTTTGTGTAAACGCTTCATGAGAAGTATTGTCTCTGTTAAATAAAGGATAAATACATGATTACTGCTCTGTGCCTTGAAGCAGATCGTATTGTTGAGGAGAACTACCAAAGCTCAGCAGCTTATTGCTGTCTTCTTACACTACTTACATCGTTGGATTGGTTTTGGGTTATTGGAATCAGATAGCACTTGTAGGGAACACCTCTGTGTTTGAAGTTTCTGTTTACTTCTCACATTCGCTTACTGTTTTACATCACATAGGACATTTTAGGAGCACTACTTGTGCATCAGCAGTGTGTGTCTACCTGGCCACAAAGTAAAACTACCAAAAACTCACTAATGAACCGGCAGTGGGCACTCTTATTGCTTCCTGTTAGGCCTGAGGGAATCAATCTAATTTAAATGATTTACCCAAATAATCAACCGCCTACTCCCTATTAATGGTTAAACTGTTTTACTGGCTCACATTTAGAAACAGAGCATCAAAGCAAAGAGCAGACAGAGCTCAGTATAGTATTTAAGTTTAGTTTAGTTTAGTATTAAACTCACTGTTGTTGTACGTCACAGAGAGTGAGGATTCTCCAGCAGTCAACAGAGGCCGGTCGTCCTGCTCTCTGTTTCCATCTGCCCCCCTGTGGTGGAGAGAGGAAGGACTGTATGGAGACAGATGAGAGAGACAGATGGCAGACCATCACGAAACAGGAAATAGTATGTCATTTTGAATCTGTAGCTCATGTTTACTCTCTGAGATTAAAAGGAAATGATGTAAACAGAGAGTTCTGTCTGTGTGTCTTGGTGCTGCCAAATAAAGTGTTGTCACCAAAGCACTTGGAAAAGATACAGCTAATGAGCCTTGATTACAGAAAAGTAAACTCAAACTAAACTCAAGTAGTGAAACGACAGAGAAATAGTTCTTTAGCCTTAAATCCGACTTGATTAGATTAAACAGGACGCTCCAAGCTGTCTATTTAGAAGTACAGCTGAGTTGATCCGTCAGTTAATCAATTTGTAAATGACAAATTTGATAACTGATTCACTGTTGTGTCATAAAGTGATTTATGAGGCAAAGACTCCAGACTGCATTTCTCTGTTTTGTATCATTGCACTTGTAATATTTCGTTTTTTTTGGATGTTGGTCAGACAAAATAAGCACTTTGAATTCTAATCAGTTTATCCCTGAGTCATTGTGGATACTTGGAGCAAATTTGACAAGAGAATTCCTTCAAAACCTGTCTGAGATATCACATTCACAAGGATGGGGCACCAAGAGGTCACAATGACCTTGACCATTGACCTTTGGCCTTCAACATCTAATCAGATCACCACGACTTTCGGCGGTGTGTAGGTATAAATATAGGATGTTCTGGTAGTCTGGGAAAAAAAACAATAATGGCAGCATAATCTCAGACACCCTGCCTGAAAAAATCCTCTGTGTTCTTGTAAATTCTGAGTGAACCCTCACCTTCTAGGACAGACCCTCTCCTCGCCGTTCATCAGCCCTTTGTGGCAGGACGGGGGACTGCCAGCGGTGCAGAAGGCTGTCTCCAGGTAGCTGAGAGGCAGCGTCCTGTTCACTGGCCGGTGAATCTGAGCTCCACTCCACCTGGTCAGAGCCGCCCTGCCGCCAACATAGAAGTGAACAAGAGCGGGTAAAGAGTCAAAGGCCTCGGCCTCCAGGCTGTACTGGACCCGGGTATACGTCTCACTGGACTGAACCACCGTCTTCCTGATGACGAAGTGAAGTGTTTTCTGCTCCCAGTGGCTGGTGAGGACAAAGTCGCCCAGACTGGACTGAGAGTCTCTGATGAGGAAGTCGCCGTGGTTCACCACCAGGCTTTCAGACACCTGAAGAAACATTATAAACAGGGAAGCAAGATAAATATCGGCCTGATATTGGGAAATGTATAATATCTGTTTATTGGTATTGGTGAAATTTTAACTGATGAGTAATACTAATATGACACCGAACTGCTTTCATTGACTAAACAAGTGAAGAATTTACAAACTTTGATATGGTAAATTTAAGTTCTTCACATAGAGAAGAAGAAGAGGAAAAAGAAGAAGAAGAAGAAGAGAAAGGTGAAGAAGAAGAAGAAGAAGAAGGAAAGGGAAAAAACAAAAACAACCCATGCAGATTTTTTTTTTACATTTCCAGAGGAAGACAACATGACTGCAATTTGCAAAACATGTTCCACAAACATTCACAGAAGAGGTCAAGAGATTTGATAGAACAAATTTAATTAGAGCTTTGTAATATTAAATCATCCATCTTTGCTCACAAAATCTCAGCCTTTCTTACCCTCTGATTCAAATAAACTGCAAGACATGAACTTCTCTTGAAAATGTGAAATTATCAGCAGTTTCATTGGTACTGGGAAAAGAAAATCCATATCATGCACCACTAATTCTAATCTCCTTTGGTTATTGGAATTATATGTGACATTTAAACATAAATACATATGCAGTGACGTGGCTTCATTTTTACCAACATCACAAAGAGTTTCCAGTTGGCTGAATTATTATTTTACTGGGTAAAGGTATGTTAGTTCCTGTTAAATTAGTCCAGTCCTGAGATAAGCTTTTATCTGTTGCTAATTCTGATTTATACAATGAAGAAGTGATTCAAAAGTACGAGTTGTTAGTGTAAACCCTTCACCCTGAGCGTGAGCCATCAGAGACTGTTGGGTCAATCCAGGAGGAAAAGGACAATAAGATGAGGATATTTCATATTCAGTTCACACTTCTGATACATAAGGTTGTCATGCAGAAGAGCCTGTCAGTCATCGTGAAAAGATTAAAGGGTAATTAGATTATTGCTGCTACACTTTGCATTCACCTGCTGTAATCTGATAGTTGTAGTTGTAATACTCTGTATACTGTATTAATGCTGCTACATCGAGGGATCCCTCCTTTTCGCTTATACATTTTATGAATCCAGGTTGGGTGAGCAAGATTTTACCTTTAAACTAAGAATCAGTTCATCTAATGTTGTCAGAGCTCCCCCTTGTGGATGATCTGCTGCATGATTCGATCCAATACGCTTTTCCACTGCTCAACTATCCCACTTAAACCTGCTAAGATCGGGCTTTTGTGTGCAATGGGAATGTGTAAACTCGGCATTTGCACCCGGGTCAATTGACTCTGCAGTAGACACAGGTTTTTTTTCACCTCCACCCAGCAAGACCCGGATGAAAATGCTAAATTCCACTGTATGAAGTGATCACCCGGTGGTGGCGCGTAAATAAGGAGGGAATTTGGGATGTGTGTGTGTTTGAGACAGACCTCCCAGGGGATGCGTCCGTGGTACCAGGCGTGGCTCTTCAGGTTGGTGCCACTCAGCTTCAGCTCCTCCTCCAACTGCTTCCTCAGCTTCTCCGATGGCGGCTCCAACCAGAACTTGTCTTTGGAGAACTGACACACAAACACACAGAGAGAACAACAACATGAGTCCAGAGCTTCATGTTCAGCTTCCGACTTTGGTTTCAACTCCTGACAGAACCAAACCAGACTCCTCTGTTCGTCCTTTGAGGGAAAAAGCATTGTGGGTAAATCTGGTCAAGCTGCAGCCTCCTCAGCTCTGTTTTTGTGTGAATATGCGTGTGTGTGTCTGTGTGTTAAGCGAGGACAGAGGGAGGAAGAGGAGGGAGGACAGACAGCTCTGGCATTCCCACACTGGCATCCACACTGGGGGCACCGGGGGCCCGAGACCCAAACCCATGCTGGAGTCTTACACTCGTCGCCGTGGCAACGTCATTGTGCGATGGGGGTCATCACTCAGTGGTGCTTTGTTGGGCACGTCTTTATACAAATACACACACACAAAAACGAAGATACTGTATATCAAGAGCGTACACCAACGACGGGCTGGGAATGCTTTTGTTTTGACACACACACACACACACACACGTTACTGTTATAACACTGCCATATAGGTGACATGTTGTTTTTCTTCTCTCTGACACCTCCCACCCCTCACTTTTGACAGAATGGTTTGTCCCACTGGACTGTGAATCAAGTGCTGGGCACCAGGCCAGGGCCACTTCAAAACAAAATGGGAAACAGTGTGTGTGTGTGTGTGTGTGTGTGTGTGTGTGTGTGAGGGGTAAAAGACCTGGAAGCCCCTAATGAATAGCTTTAATTTCATTAACATTATCATTCTTTGCCAGCTTGCACCATTCAGACGAGTGTGTTTGTCAAGTATCCAATTATAAGTCAATGAAGTGGAAATTCTCTCGTCCTCCGTGTCTCTTTCTACCTTTTCCAGGCAGCGCCAGCCCGAATCGAGGCCGCCACGGTTACCAGCGGCAACGGCAGCGGCAGTGACTTCAAAGTATCTCACCGCAGAGGGCCGCATACCCCGAGTCCTTTCTGTCACCAGCCCTGATTGAATTAGAGCCTGCGTGTGTGGAGGATCACAGCAGCAGACAGAAAAGAGCTTCAATTTAACCTTTACTGAGAGCGGTGCCACTGGGGGGAACAGAGAGAGTCTTGTCTGACAGGAAGAAGAGAGAACGGCTCCACCGCAGTAAAAAGGAAGTCACAGATAAACAAGATAAGTGTGTTACTGTAGATGAAAATAGATTTGAAGTCATGTAAAGAGGAAGCTCACCTTCACGTATTCTCCACCACTGTCTGTCAGGTTCTGCAGGCTGAAAAAAAAGAAACATATGAGAAGTTTACCTCATAAATACTCACTTTTACTGCTCAGGCATGAATCTTCTCAATTATGATATTTTATACCCTGGAGCACTAAGACAGGAGAGCGTTCAAACACCACTGTTCTGAAGTCTGCTCGCACTGTGCCTCCCATACAGTAAAGGACTTAATGTATCTATGGAGCTGTTTGGGCTACAAAGTCCACTCTGTGAAGCTGCTCCTGGGCACAGCAATGCTAAATGCTAACTTCAGCGTGCTAACACGATGATGTTTAGCATGTTCACAATGACAGTTTAGCAAGGTTGCATGATTACAATCGCTAACAAGCAAGTACAGCTTTGGCTGATGGGATTTTTTTTGTTGTTGGTTGGCTCATGCCGATCCATCAAGAATATTTTGAGGTGTTTGTTGAGATGTTTCAGTTTTTTGATTTACTCTTATGGGTTTAGGCAGCTCTTAGGTTTCTTGAAAGGTGAAATTTAGGTTGTTTCTAAGGAATAAACATGGGTTATGATCACATTTCTGTTTAATTCTGATTTGTGATTGTAATTGTGGTATCAGCTCCTGCCTATGTATCTTGTTCAGGACACTCTTGAATGCTTCCTTTTCACTCTGGCCTTCCTGCTTAAATAATGGTCAATTTCATTTCAAAATAGAGTTTCGTATGAAGTTTCCTCCGCAGAGTAGAATGACTTATTGTGATGAAAACACTTTTACTAGACAGAACATTGAGTCTCACAGATACGTCGGTATTAGCACAAGTTTATTGTTAAACTGTCAGATATCCTGCCTCAGTTACATTACAGTTGGCATAAGTGTTTGATAAGCACATTTGAGGGATCGGGGCAAAACATGTGCATTCATGTATATATTTTGTGTATATTAGCATATATATAGCGTGTGCCAATATGTATCGATCATGGAATATTTTTACTCCTTAATATCAGTATCGGCCCCAAAAGTCAAGAATTGGTTAGTCTCTAGAGGAAGAGTCATTAGGATTTGTCTTCTGGGCACCATGAACATCTGTATCAAACTATACTGTGGCCCATCTGACAGCTGTTATTCAGTCTGGGTTAAAGGGGTCAATCTATCATTTTTGCTGGATACTTTATACAAACTTGACAGTTTTTCATTCTCGATGCCATAGACACATTTTGGTTGGTAACATAGACGTATTTAGGTTGAATAATCAGCCCTAAGTATTTTAACAGCAGTACAAATAGTAGTTGGTAGCAGTAGCAGTAGTATCAGTACAGTTTTCTGTCTCCTGCCTGTCCTGTTACACAACTCCCTGACAGCAGCCGTGTGTTAATCCGTCACCACCCAGCAACAGCTTGCAACACAACAAACTTCTTCAGGGAGGATGGGGAGTACTTGTACTGCTGTGTCAAACTGTTTTTCAGGACTGAAGAAAAGGAAACGTCTTTTCTCCCCAATGTCCATCCAGCAATCAAACCAGCTGGCTACTCACCAAGTCTGATGGTTCTGGGAGTTATAAAACTCAGCTCCACACTTTCAGCTGACATTAAAAAGAAAAGGCAAAAACACTCAAGCGACAGTTGTGTTGTTTCTTTCTGACAGCGGTGATGTGAAAGTGTGAAACTGAACGTTGGCAATGGCTCTTTTTTTTCTTCTTTTCTAGTCACTCTGGTCTTCCTCAACATGCTGCATATTTGCACAAGTCACGTCAAGGGAGGTGACCTTTTGTTCCCAAACACAAACTCTGAGAACGGACAGCAAACACACACACACACACACACACACACACACACACACACACAAGCAGATGCAAACACACAAGTAAAACACACTGCATGAGAAACTCCCCGACTGTTGTTCACAAACTGTATGTAGTCATATGTGTATGGAGCCCATCAGACTAAACCCTGGGCTACTCTCTGTGAGGTTTGAGAGGATGTGCATGTATCTATTTCCGACATTTTGTTTTCTCAAAACAAGTCGTGTTTTCTTGTGATTAGGAAACAATTATTTCATCAGCAGAAAGAAAACAGATCATTAAATAATCAGAGCTCTAAAGAAAAAACAAGTCTGATTTATTGAGATCAAGAAATAACTTCTCACTATCACGAGAAAATGTCTGAAAACATTTCATCATCTGGCCCTCATTACGGGTCGAGCGCTGGCTGAACACAAGTATTGGCTATTGTAAGTACACGACTCAACAAAATCTTTAGAGACTTTATAATGCAGAGATGTTATATATTATATCTTCAATTTATATAAAAGTAGATTCATATAGTGTGAATCCTGGTGAATCAGGGAGGGGATGTGGGGGAAATGCTGCTCATCTGTAGAGTCGTGCTTTCTAAAATGTTTTGTTTTCTAAAATGTTTTATCGTCTACCTTCTGCCCACCATTAGCAGTGCACATAACACAATTTTAAGCATGACTGGATGTTTTTGATACGGCCACTTCTGAAAAGCCATTTTAATGACAAACTGTTTCTCTTTCTAGCCAGCAGTTTTAAACTGCAGCTCGACCAACACTGCATTTTTGGGCTCAATATTGGAAGAAAGAAATTCCAATACTGGTAAATTGGCCAATATGCACATATCTTTGGCAATGATCACTTAAAAGTGATTATCAAACACTTGTGACAAGGACATGTAGTCGGAGTAGGATATTTTACAGTTAACAATCAACTTTGTTGCCTAAAACAACACCAGCGCACTGAAACTGGAAATTTCACTGGAAATTTAATAAATCCTCCCAAGCATCTTTTTCTACATTATCTTTGATAAAAAAAAAAAAAAAAGTGAGCACAGATTGGGCAACATAAATGCTGATAACCACATATCTGTCATAGACCAATATGGCTCCACCCAGTGTATCAGTTGGGCTCTAAAGTACACAAGACGTCAAACTGTCTATAATAACCTCTGTCGTCCATACAAGTGTTTCAGTCATTCTGCCAAGGTTAAATTTACAAAAAAGTCACCAAAACTAACGTATCAATAAGAGTTATACAGATGTAAGTCGTCCCACCAGATAAGCGCTTATACAGATTTACTCCTAACGGTTCAGTGAATGACAGCTGTGGATGTGTCTGAGGTAATGTCACTGAACCACAGCCACAATGGAGAAGCACTGTCCACCACGACTGGACTGCTCTGAGATCCCGGGGAGGAGGGAAACTCCCTCCGCCTGGGGGGCTGTGCTCCCCAAACCAGCATCAAATTTTACAACACTTCCTGCACCCTCAGCCAAGCAGCTCCTAAACCACTGCAGGAGACACACTCATAACACACACACACACACACACACACACACACACAGAAAGAGAGACACTAGCTGTGGTTCAAAGCTCTCGTAACCAAAAACAAATGTGACACCATCTACATGTCTCGTGTCCACACAGAGCAGAGGCTGTGGAAGTTTACCACAGAGACACAAACACAAAGTGGAAAAAGAAACAGTCGGTCAGCCTGTCTTGACTTTTTCAACGAAGGTCAAAGATAGCCTCAATGACCACTTCTGCTATGACTGATTCAGAAACTAGGAAACACAAATGACTCTCATTGTGACAGGAACTGCTTCAGAAAATCACCAGCTGCTGATAAGGATCTGGCCGGTCACAGACTATCATTTAAAGATCAGCTCAGTCAGAAACTTAACATGTAAACATCAGCTTGACATGCAAAGATCTGATATTATTGATGATAATAATCCTAAACACATTAACAGCCTACCTGACTCAATACAGGTCATATTCAGAAATCATTATTGTGACAGTTTAGTTTCAACCCAGTAGTTTATGATGGTTTATACAGTTGTTTCCAAACTTTGTAAGTCAAATATCACATTTCATAAATGTGTCATTTCTGTGAAAACATTTTAATTGCAGAAACTAGGCTAAAGCTAACTAAATCGCGAAAGCAAAAGGGCTATGTTAGGTGAAAGCTAGCTCAAGAGGCATCTGCAGCTAGCCTTAGCTATGGATTTTCTCCTAGTTATCTGTAACTTAAAAATAACCATTTGTATAAAAGGACATTTCGGTTATTCAGTCTGTAATTCTATAATCAAATGTCAAGGCTGAGGCTAAATTAATTAGCTAGATAGCCTAGCTAGCTTAGCGTAAAAGGCAGCTTACTATCGATAGCTAATAGAAGCTGTCATTTAATTTTTGTGACTCTAATGAAGTTCATTCGATGTGGTGATCAAGTTTTTATTTAAGTCAGATAAGTGCCTTGAATCTATCAAATTATTAATGTAATTAAGTATAAATATTAAAGGTGCAATATGAGATTTGCTTTCATAAAACATCTCAAAACAAAACAACGATGTCATAAACCTATATGAATTGTGTTGCAGAGACACTTACTGACGTTATCGTACCACTGTACTTTGTCCTTTTGTACTTTTGTCCAGTTCGCGAATATGACCGCTAGCCGCACAGCTAACTGAGCTTACAGGCTAACAGCACCTACAGTTGACAGATGACATGCTGCTCCCCACTTGTTTGGACTATGAATTCTACAGGTGCTTGGGCAGATAAACTTAGCTAGAAACTCTTGATTATTATAAAAAGGATTATTCTTTCTTTCTTTTTTTCTTCTTATTACCAGTGTAAAAAAGGATATTTATATTTTTCTTAAACAATCTAGGCTATTTAAGGTGGATCAGAAAGCTAAAATAACACATGTTGTTGGTAGATATTGCAGTTCATCCAAAGGCAGCGTGCACAATCTGCATTTCTTACTGTGTGAATTCTCAGTTCTCAGTACAAATAATCAGCCTAAAGTTACAAAAATTAAACATTACAACGTTTCAATTGGTTCAAAAGTTTGGTGCCCAGGCAGAGAGATTCGGACCCCTTTTTTTCTTCAACTTCATTGCTTCTGTACTTCTGTTCTGACCTGGAGCTTCTGTAGTTTCGCAGGGCAGAACATTAGGTCAACGCCAGGTGTAAATCAGGACAGACTGAGACAGGTAGGACAGACAGGAGAGAGTGAACCAGGCTGCCAAAACAAAGTCTTATCACTGTTCTGACTGAAACCAGAGCAGGATCAAATTCCTGCTCTTATGTAACACACAGCCCGGTCCAGTTACCGATCAGCCTGCACTTCTGCACACAGACACATACACATTCATACAGACACACAGAGACAAACTGTAGACAAGCCTGATAACACACCGACTTCATATTCAACTAGTTGTTGTAATTGTTTTTTGTTTTACTGCTCAGACTCTCTGCATGTTTTACAGCATCACACTCAGCTGTGTCTGTCTCCGCTCTACATGCGCCAAACATGTAGGGAAACAAACGATTAAAAGTTCAAATAGTAAGGCAATCTGTTCATTTTCAACTTGCAGATGAGTCTCGGACCAGTTCAAACGGACGACAGATGACGGTGACATACCGCACATTCCTGCTCTGACACTGATTTCAGAGATGCTGCTCAGACAAAATTTCCACATAAGCACAGTTACTGAGTTTACATCAGGGGTTGGTTTAATGTAGCTCATATCAGTTTTCCTCTCACCTCCTCGCTCCCTCCCCGCGGCGGACTGACCGACAGTTAGCGTCCCCAACTTCACACATCTTCTCCCGCACAGTCCGACGCGCACTGCCGCTGTGCCTCAACCAGCTGACTGACTGAACCTCAGCGGGCAGGCGGGGAGCCACTGCGCATGTGCACTGGCACAAGTGTATTAATTTATCGTGAGTTTTTCTACCAGTATGACGACTTCACTGTCGAAATAATGAACTGCAGCTTTTCTTCTTGTAATATCATGACGCTCCACGTAAAATCACTCGACTTTATTCTCATCGAATTTTTCACACAATTAAAGGGGCACTATGTAGTTTGGGAGAAGACTTTCAAACTCAGTATTTTAATATTTACAATATTAATCAGTCAGTCAAACAAACTCTGAAAAAAAACCCCAGAACACTGTTTGAAGCTAGAAAGTTGGCAGGGTCCGCCACATATAAAAAATGTAAAACAGTATGAAACTGTGTTGTCTTTTAAGGTCAGTTTGTTTATTCTGTTTATTCAGTCCAGAAAACAAAGCGAGTGTGTTTATTTAGTTTGTTTAGGCATAAAAAAAAACTTATTACTTCTGATTAAAATTCCTTCCCCAAAAACAACATTGTGCTCCTTTAAACTACAAATAAATGTTGTATTTTGACGTCAATTGAAACATACTATTATATATTAAGTATTAAAAGAGAGGATAAGCTATATTCTTTATTTTTAAAAGTTGTTTTTGATTGCAACTTGTAAATTTAACCACAGAAAATCTCATGATCTTATTTTGAAAATTGTCCAAACTAGCTGATTTGCAATTGAGACAGGTTGAAGTAATCTCACCGCCATGGCAGATTCTTAAACTCATGAGACTTAAAACCCAACAAGTGATGTCCTTTGAATAGATGTTTGTAGTGCTGGTTGAAGAACCAAACCACAGTCTATTTCTGGGACCGTCACTACATCTTCTGAAAGTCTAATAAATAAACTGTCTCACCTGTCAGTGCTCTCATTTACATGCAAGCCATTTAAAGTCGTTGAGGTTTCCTGTTTGCTTGTGATGCCTCGCTGCCTCTGAGTTAGCCCGTCCACCAGGTGAGTGTGAGCTGCTTCAGCTATCGGGTCCATCGGCACATACACATCCTGTGTTGAAGACACTTTGGGGCCATTGGTTGCCATGTTCGAAGGCTCTCTCACAGCTTTATCAGTTTCTAAAGCACATTTGCTCCATGATGATGCCTCTTGGCTCGTAATGCTGTTGGCTGAAGGATCATTGAAGCAGTTCTTTGGTGCAGAGGTCAAAGGTGAAACCCGGCTGAGCAGTGGGGTGGCAGGCAGCGGCCGGGCCGGGGCAGAAACAGGCACAGGCCCGTCCAGACTGGTCAAACTGTGGCTGGACAGCGCACTGAGCAGGGGGGAGTCACGGACATGTTCCCCCGGCTTCCACTGGCTCTGCCCTCTACTCACCCCCTCCTCCTCCTTCTGCTCCTTCTGTTCCTTCAGGTTCTTGCGGCCCTTCCGGCTCTGACTGCGGGGCACAGTACCCACGTGTGTGTACATTTCGCTTGAGCTGGCATAAGTGGGGCTGTGGAGGCAGCTCTCCATGTCATCCACAGTGTGGCCTCCCACTGATGATACGGCACCGCAGTGGATGCCATCCTGTTCTGGGGCTTCCTTGATGTGGGATTTCTCTGATGGGCGGCGGATTGAGAGATTGGTGAGGCTCCCAAACCATTTGAAACCTGGAGAGAAGAGATGGTTAATTAAGGGCTGGCCGAAATATTCCTCTTTGTCAAATTTATTAGATATCAGAGTCTCAGGATGTTAATGACGGCATGGTGTCTTTATGATTTCAACAATAAGAAGGAGAAAACAGCTATCTACCTTTAAACAATTTACAAATCAAACAAATTGCTTAACGTTTTAGAAAGTGAGTCGGCTGCGGACATATTTCACTCCAACACTTTTGCTCGGAGTGAGGGTTAGGTTAGGTTAATATCTCCACAGCTGTTGGATAAATTGCCTTGAATTTGGCTCAGACATTCATGTTCCCCAAATGATCAATTCTAAACTTTAGACTTTAGACTTTAGAGGCAGCATGATTGCAAAAAACGACTTTGATGACGCCATCGATGACGCAAGGTGAAGACGTGACCATCTTATTAACGTGCAAAATGAAAAAAAGGAAGGCCGTACTGGAGGGGAGTAATAGAAAGAGCTGGAGGTATGTTTTAAAGGAACAGTTCACCCAAAAGAGAAAATTCAGTCATTATCTACTCATCCCCATGCCATCAGAAAGTCTGTTCTTCACAGCGTAAAAACATGTTTTGCAGACTGTGAAGCTTTCTCTCTGCATCGGATTGAGTAGATGATGACTGAATTTTCATTTTAAGGTGAACTTATCCTTTCGACATGCATACCAGGGGAATCAAACCAGTGACCTTCCTATAACAAGACGCTGGCTCTGCCCCCTTATCCACAGCCACCTTTTTAGATTTTGTATCTTTAACCACGGGTGGTCCAAATGGTCTATAAAGAAATCATGCTAAAATCTTTCAAGTCTAAATGATAAATGTCTAATCGACTGTGACATGTCTGTACATCCGGCCCAACTTTGGACTTGATGAGATGATTACAGGTGATGAGACAGTCGGTTCTCAGAGACTGCATGATGACGTACAGGAAATTACTTCGTAGTCTTTCACAACAAGGGACACTTCATTCAGTAAAACAGAGAAACACACAGAATGATTAATAACCTTGTTATCTAAGGCGATATATCACAAGTGTAGATCGCTCCGTCATTGCATTCACTTGCTTATTTCTGAATACGGTCACAGCCTCAGTAAGGTAATTATTCCCCCTGTGAGATACATTTTAGAGATAATTAAAGAATATCGTGGGCCGTTTGAGTCACCAGCAGCTGCAAACATTTAATTTTCACTTTGTCTTGTGAAAAACAAAACATGTTTTCTTTTCCGTAGAGTCATCTCAGGAATGTTGTTGTACCCTCATCTGATGAAACTCTCATCGTTTCTATTCCGGACTGCAGCCCCTCAAGCCCAGAGCAGTGTTTGATTATGTTTCTGCCCATGGGACCTATTAGACTCTGAAAACACTGATGGATATTTATTTTCTCAACTAAATATAGACTAATGATTTTGCAAAAGAGACAGGGGACCGTGGGGACCGTGGAGGTGCAGATGCAAAGAGGCTACTTTTTTGTTTTCACATTGAAGACATGCAATGGACTTGATGCAGCCAGGCTTGCACTCCCCCCTGCTTCCAGTCATTTTAATGCTTCTATTATTTTTGACACAACTAAACTGACTTGACTTGAACACACAGCGATTTGTTTAAAGTTTCAGTCCTGTTTTCAGGCCTAATTCAACTGAATGACCCTTCAGATGCATCACGGCTGAAATTCAGCTTTAGACACTGTGAACGACCATCGAGTCCAGCAGCCGAAGGAGAGAGGCACAGTGAGCTCTTGTTCTTTTTAGACGTTCGCTGTCTTTTCTTAGCTCAACTCTGTGCTAAACTCTGCACTCGGCCGGTCCGCTGTCCATTCAAACTGCACAAAGATGAGTCTATGCTCCAGTTACAATGGACCAAAAAACTGTTTGTAAGTGGAACAGTGAACAAAGGGCCAACACACACAAACACACACACACACAAACACACACAGTGAAACAAGTGTCAATAGATCACATTCTTTTATAGGATTGCACAAATTAATTTGCGTCAGCCTCTTTACCCTGACTCATCGTTTCTAAGAATCCGTCTTCCAGCAACGGAAAGAAAGGTAGTTGTACAATTACTCAAGCAGCTCTATTTCTCTTTACTGATTATTTCCATTTTCTGTTACTGTACAGCTCTACTCCACTGCACTTCAGAGGAAATATTGTACTTTTTACTTAGTAACATATAAGATTCTAAAACAAAATACGTTGTCAGATGAAGATTAATTATGTATGCAAGAAATTCTTACCCACATTTCTAATATTTACTATACTAACGAGGTAATAAAACAAACTCAGAAATATAAACAAGCTGTCCGAAGAGGAAAATAAGGTCTCCAGAACACTGTTTGAAGCTAGAAAGGTGGCAGGGTCAGCCACATGTAACAGTAACACAGTACACAGTAACACAGTATAAAATTGTGTTGTCCTCAGTTTGTTTATTCAGGTTAATCAGCCATGAAAACAAAGAGTTTGTTCATTTAGTTTTCAGTCAATGAAGATCTGAAATTTCTTCCACAAAATTACATAATGCACCTTTAACCAATGCTTCCAAACCTTTTTGTGGCCCACATTTTCCAGTTTTAAGTTGTTTAGAATGTAATTGAAGTAAAAGTAAAGACTTATTATCAGTTACCTACACTTACAGTATTCAAATATGTATAAAGTATTGCTTTTGCAGAACATGCCCTTGTGATAGATATTGTAATAAATTACAATTACTTGTTACTTGCTAACTACTTTACTTCATTGTTCCGATTTGTCCATACTATTTGCTTTTTTTGTGAAACACGTGTTGAACCTCTTTGGGCTTCAAACATGAATCTATGTGTCTCTTTGGTGGATCATAGACATCTGAAATGTAACAACAAGCCACAACACAACTGTCTGTATACAAGGTATCACTGGCTTAGTTATCTAAGATGTACTGATTTTTATAAGCTGATAACTTTCTAAAATAATTAAAGCTGTCAAACAAATGCAGTGAAGTGAAAAGTGCAATACCTCCCTCGTTGAAATGTAGTGGAGCAGAAGTATAAAGTAGCATAAATATTGGAAATATTGATCCACTCCGTTGTTTCGTCATGTAAGGACTCAGATATTATATCATATTTTACAAGAATTTCAGGTTTCTCCAATGATAATGTGCCCAAATACCCGAATATTACACAACAACACCACAAAGTAAAATATGACTTACTCAGTTTTCGTTTGTTCATGTTTCAGTCGTTGACTTCCTGACAGACACATACAACTGTCATAAAAACCGTATCTTCCACTTGCTGCTGCTATGTGCCAATGAGACGCATGCTCAACAGACTTACTCTGCTTCCTGTCTTCTGAAAGTCAGCGGAAGCGTATTTCAAGGCAGTTTCATATGAAATTGATGCAATCAGGTGACAAGTCATTTTCTGACTTCACTCTGGAAAACCAAGCCACCAAAGATGTTTTTCAATGACAATTTTTTTTGTTGTTGCTGAAAATAAAACTTTGTTGCTTTCCAGAACACCAAAAATTGACATTGACGTTAACACACACAGACAGCAGCAACTTTTTGTTAAAAATGGTAAATCTAGATTTACAGTAAATGACTAGTACCTCATGCAAGTACTTCATCAGAAAATCTTGAGAAGGCACAAAAAGAAACACTCAATAAAAATGTATATGTACAGAACTCAAACAAAGTGAAACTCAAATGTTGTCATCATATGTTGTCTAGATGTCAGTTGCTTTTCTTTTTTTTTAAATGTCTCTTGATGACGCAGTACTTTCAGAAACACTAACATGATTTGTAATCATTCATAAAGATAAATGGTTTGTGGAAGTGTCCCCAGTTTGAAGGTCATCGCAATCCTTTAACTGATCTGAGAACTGGAAAATCTCCAAAATTGAAAAGGAGATTTAATCTTCAGCAACAGCACGACACGACACAAAAATATTGTTTACACATACAAAAGTCTCTCTGTACTTCTACATTGGTAAAATGTAAAATGTAGGACTTTTACTTGAACAGTGTTTTTCCTCTCCAGGATGAAAGTATTAAATCTAAGTTGTACAGTTTTCTCGAAGGTCTCTTTGTAAAAATTATCTTTCAGAGTAAATGGGTCCCGTGAAGGAAGAAGAAATGACAATGTGAAATACATCACTTCCTCAAAAAGTATGTTTTTTCTCTTCATCGGAGCAAAATGATTTCTAGAAATCTCTCCTACCTCTTCCTTTATATGTTCTTTACCATAATGATCATTTGAATTATTCAACAGTACAAAGCAAAATCTGCTTTTCTAGCGTGCTCAAACAAAAATATAAAACAAGTAATACATTCAGTAATATCACCAAAATAAGAAAAGAGGAAAGGCAACTCAATAAAAGACACAACATTTCCTAAACAGAAACAACACAATAGAACAATTTCACTTCCTGTTTCAGTTCTTAAAATCACTGGGTGGCGTTCACCTAAATGTTGTAAGTAAACACACACACACACACACACACACACACACACACACACACACACACACACACACACAGCACACAGAAGACACACACACAAAAAGCCTAGTGAATTGTCACACTTTCATGGATTTGTTCTGACTTTGTCTGGTTCTTGTTTCAACTCCAAGCCCCCTCCAAAGGCTCCCATCCTCCACTTTGGGAACGACTGTCCTAAAAGACTGAACATTTTGGGGTAAAAAACCTGAATATTTTTTCTCCTGTCATTTCTTATGATACAGAAGATATTGTCTGTAAAATACTCTGCACTATTTTATGTCTATGTATTCTACTGGTTTTCACATAATGACGTGTGATCAGTTTGTCTCTTAAAAGCCTCCTAAAAAAACATAAAGGAAAAAAATAATTATTTTTATTTCACTACATGTGATGGACAATGAGCATGTTGTAATGAAACTGTTCATCCGCAATTTGTCATTAAAAAAAAACTGCTTGAAGGTTACTCTGAATTTCTAAATAAGAACGAAATTATTCCTAAATGTAGTAAAAAAAAACTGATTCTGCAAACATCTAAAGCTGCTTGAAGGTTACTCTGAATTTCAAAATAAGAAAGAAATTATTCCTAAATGTAGTAAAAAAAAACTTGATGCAGTTTTGCTGAGAAGTGTCGGTGAACTGCTCTGCTTTGCTGCTACACGTCTCCCTCTCCGCTGACTCGCTGTCACGTCAAAAAATAAATCACGCTGAATGTGGGCTCTCCTTTAACAGGCAGAAACATGTAACCACTGCAGGAGGGCATCTGTCACTCCCCAGGCTCTGTGGGGTGGAGGCACAGAGCTGTCAACGTCTTGCAACATTTCCTCTCAACGTTTCCTGACGAATATCATTCCCAAAAGCAACTGAAACAGATTTGTGTACTCTACAAAACCCCACAGTCATGTCAACTTTATTTTGCATGAAGTCTCACTGAGGTTTAAGAAGTCACAAGCTGCATCCAGCAATGGTGAAAAAGTTAGTTGCATAGGTCAAAATGAGTTCCAATAAACAGTAATATACATATATGTAAAAGTAGTAAAGTAAGAAAAGTACAAGTACATCATAATTCTTCTTCTGCTTGAGGACAGTACTTGAGTAAATGTACTTAGTTACTTGCCACCACTGCCAGCTGCAGGTGCTGAACTGTGTGTGAGCCCAGCTGCCGGTCGTCACTGACTTTCTGTCCGTCACATATAACAGTTGTTATGTCGCCTGAACAATGACGGCTCAGAGTCACGCCAGATGAATGAAGACTGTATGTACCGAGTGAGTCACGTTACTGTACTCAATGGAGACCGAGTCTGAAACATAAAGGATCAGTTCACCCAAATCGCAAAAAACACTGAATCAATATAAACAAATTTGTTGACCACAGGTGTGATCGTATTAATGGACGGACCTCTCATGTTTGAGCTTTAAGATCATGTGATTAGTGAGATGTCTTTACTCGACAACCTGCTCTCTGCTTTTCATAGTAAAAGTCCAGTAATTCAAATCTCCCTTTGAGGATCAGCTTCTTTCCTGCAGCAATCATAACTTTGCTTCGGCAACTTCCTGCCATTTTGACATTAAACAGCATCATCGCAGCAGCAAAATTTAATTGTCAGCAACATTAGATTTGTCTGTCTGTTTGTAAGTAATGCATTAGTAAGTAACTTTATGTAGTACGTCAGCGTGTTTTTTTGGAAATCTGCAGGTATGTTTATTCAGTCATGACAACGAAGAAAGTTTGTTATTTCATTTTGTTTAGACATAAACAAATCTTACCCAGAACTACATAGTGCACCTTTAATCTGTTCATCCCTTCAGTGCTGCAGCTGGTAAGACCGGAGCTTATATCATTTTTTATCTAAATTGATGAAAATGTGTGGTGTGTTTCTCCTGTATTTTGTGTTCCAACATCTAAATCTATCAAACTAACTATAGCAACAAGTGTTGTTCAATAAATGTTGAAAGGGTTAAAAGTGTGGAGTTCAAGGACAGTATAAAAGTAGCATGAAATAATAATACTCAAGCAAAGCACAAGTACCTCAAAAGAGTACAATACTGTATTTGAGTAAATGCACTTAGTTATGTTCCATCACAGCTCATCTGAATGTATATTAATATTTTTTCTCTGGTTCTTTTGAAAACAAAGATTTGCCGTTTCCTGCCTGCCACTCTGGTTTTGGACACTAGGTGGCAGCAGAAGTCCTAATAGAGCAGAGTGAGGCGAGCGAGTATGTTAGTGGTGAAAGTTGTCATGTAGTATAGGCAAAAACATGTACTCAAGCTCAGTTAGGGTAGTACTTTGATGATTACCTTGATATGCTGTGAAGACTTTGACCTCCACATCATATTATTAACCTTGTGTGAGGTTTTTACCATTGTCTCAGGATTCTTCTAAGAAAAATCTCAAACTTTCCATCCTTTTACCAAAAAATGTCACATATTCCTGCCGTGTTTTTTCCAAGGCTCCTGGGTCCAAGCCTTGACATTTCTGAGATAGCGGATCATGTTGTGTGAAGAATCGGTGCCCATTTTTGATGTCTGTTATCAGTATGAATACCACACTGTGAAAATGCTAGACAGCTGTGGGTTTCAAGATTCTTGTACTTTATTGGAAGAACTTCACAGACAGGTACAGACCTCAGAGCTCACACCTGGCAGTGTTTTCACCTCAGATTTTTGGATTCAGGCTCAAGGAGTCAAATGCTACAAGTGCAAGTTAAGAAGAATACGCACCATTCTGTAATTACATTGTATACTGTTCCATTAAAGGTGCAATCATCAAAAGTACATCAACAGAATGGCTAGTTAGCTTCGATAGCCGTGCAGCTAACAGTCCAGACTGAGAACTCAGGGACCAGGGGAGTGATAGTGTTCGCGCCACTAGCGCACACATTATGCAACACTTTACAGACATCATAATATCAAAACTGCTGTTTCTTGAATTAATTTTTGAACATTTCCAACCAAAGGTCTTACATATTGCCCCCCAATATCTGATTAGCTCTTAACTGTTTTGTTTTGTTTTGTTTTGTTTGTTTTATGTACAGTCAGAAACAAATAATAATTCACATACAGAAAATACATTCAAAAATCTATTTATAAATATATTTATATTTTATTTATATTTATAAATCTATTTATTCGTTTTAAATTTACAAAGCAGGATGTGTTTTGCCATATATGCCTGATCCTGTTAATGCACTGCTTGAATTCAAGTATTTCAAATGTTGTCCTGACCCTGACCCTGCAGGACACATGGCTGAAAGGATTTACATAAATGAACATATGCAGTACAATATGCATTGGTTGGTTTCATTCTAAAAGCTGCATGGAGAGAATAGGAAACATGAAATGCAGCTTTTAGTGGAATAAAGAAAAGGGATCAGCAGGAATAAAAAGCAGCAGAATAAGAGGATAAAAACATGTTGCTTTTGAGTTGGATTTTTAGATTTGGGATTTGCAGAGCTGTGGAAAAAACACACACAGTCTGTCTTATAAAATCAAAGTGAAAACGCTGTGTGGCAGCTCGCCCACATTAACATGTGAGAGCAGACATATTGAACCAGGAGCAGTTCGGTCTCTAGTCAGATGTTTCGTTAAACGAGATTAGTCTCTGCAAATGAAAACCTTTTTAACATGTCATTTAATTTGCTACTGACTCATCAAATCTCATTTGTCCTCAAACAAATTTGAAAAAAGGAGAGCGTGTGTGGTGAGATAATCCTGTTTCCATTATGAGGCGGTTCAGTTTGCTGGAGGAGAAAATCGTTCTCTGTCTGCTGGGACGTGATCGGTATCTGATCCTGGACCAGCAGGCCAGGACACGGGTCACTTCATCTGCTGGTCTCGCTGCTGCAAACCAAACCTGCGGTCAGCGTACAGGAACTCTTACATTTAGGCACGTCAAGCATTTAGCTCACAGTTACTGCTTAAAACAAAAGGATGATGGATTTCAATCTGTAAGCTGAAACAACACACTGAATGAGGATTCCCGCAGGATATCGGCCCTTTAACGTAAAGTAAGAGTTTATTATAATTACCTCCATGGAGGTGATGTTTTTGTCCGTGTCTGTTGGTTGGTTGGTTGGTTTGCCAGCAGGATTACAAAAACTACTGAACAGATTTTAACGAAACTTGGATGAAGTCTCGGCCCGGAATGGACCACATTTGGCTCCGCATAAAGTGACCAGATCCAGGAATAAACATTTTAAAAAAAAAACACTTTGGTTGACATTCTCCACATTTTTGTTAATTTCTCAGGGAATAATGTATAGATATTGATGTAAAACATGGGGCATATTTAGGTGGTTGGTATCTACAAGTGAGTGCAATTTGATGTGGCTCCAAATAAATATCTGAATAAGGCAAAAGTAATTGTGTTTTATTTGTTAACGGACTGTAGGCTTGATCAGTTAAAGGGGACTGTTGGCCGAGGGGTGCACTCTAATGAGTGCCATTCTAGTGACTGATGCATTCATGTACAAGCATCATTTTAACGTGTAGTAATCAGCCCTGGGGATCAATAAAGTGCTATCTTTATCCATCATATTACATCATAATGTAATTGCTGTTTAGATTTTCTTTTCTTTCTATTCGTATTAATCTGAATCTGCAAAGTAACAAGTAACTTAAAGTGGAAACAGACAGACTGGACTCCAGTGGTGTCATTTATCTATAGTCATTAAATTATGCGATCAACATTGTAGTCAAACATACGTTACATTAAAGCTAAACAGTTGTCTATTGCCTGTTAATGCTGTCAAACAAATGTTTTGGAGTATACTCAGATGAAGTTGTAACTCAAAATTGTATTCAAGTAAGTACTTAAGTAAGAACTCAGTTACATTCCATCACCAGAAGAGGTAGAGCAACAGGAATAAAGATGAGCGTGAGGAAAGATTATTGGCTTTTGGTGTTTATTCCGTAAAGCCCCTGAAAACCTTGATATGAAATCTTGAGATTTATTCAAAATATTCAAGACAAATAAGAGAAGGAAAAAAACTTCACTGGTTTGATCACACTTCATTATGAGTGATCAAACAAAACATGACTGATCCTCAGATTGTGATTCAAATGTTGCAGAGCCCTGATTAATTCAGAAGGAATATGTCTGCAGAGATTCTTAGTGCAGAACTTGCAATACTGTGTTGTACCATAAAGTTTCATACATTTCCTGTTGTCATAGCAGCTCATTCGAACCCAACTAGAGGAAAGATAAGTCAATCAGCAAGCATTCAATGAGTGCATGGAAACATATAATATTCATATTTAGGGATAAAGAATGTAGTTAAAAAGTAAATGAAGGTGTCTTTATTTCTTTGGTGTTCAAAAAACGTCAAATGTCAGTCGAGCCTGATTTCAGCAGCAGTGAATCAAAACAGGACCTTGAAATTAATTTTCATTGCCGGAGAGCCAAAACCATCAGAGAGGATGTCAACTTCTCAAAATCTGTCTCAGTCTTCTTAAAACTTCGAAGCATCCCTGAAAGTTTTTTGTGATCGCTGGAGGACTGTCTGAACCATCTGCCAGTGAAGACACGTGACATCTGACACGACGCTGTCAAGGTCTCTTTTACCACAAATAAACATGAAGAATATGAGGACATCTGGTTGATCAAATTAAAATGTGTCCCTCAACTAACGGCACCATCTGGCCCGTTGAGCTGTAAAGCCGCTAATTTATTATGCTTTTTTTTTTTCTCACCACAATCAAGTGAGTAAAAGTTAAATCACTGCACATTAATTAAACACACGTTGTCACTTTTGCCGATGCAGTTGGCTGAAGTGACTCTGAATGAGCTACGGGATCGGATCGTGATCAATCACAGAGGATTACGTACTGGAAAGAGCATTATTCATGGCCTGATCCCATCCTGATCCACTCTCTGTCATTACCTTTTGTCGGCTCTACCCAGGATCACTGTATAAAACACTGCTGCTAGAATATTAATCAAACCAGTGGGAGGGACCACTTTAACGTAGTACTAATGGAGCAATCCATGCACCTGTTTTCATGTTTTTTACATTTTAGGGCATTTAGCAGACGCTTTTGTCCAAAGCGACTAACAGTAATTCATACACACATTCATGCGCTGATGGCAGTGGCTGCCATGCAAGGTGCCGACCAGCACATCTGGAGCAGTTTAGGGTTCAGTATCTTGCCCAAGGACACATCGACATGCAGATCAGGGGAATCAAACCAGCGACCTTCTAATAACAAGATGCTGGCTCTACCACTGAGCCTGAGCCTTTGTCACAACATTTGTGACTGGGACTATTTCCAGTTGCGGATGAATCCTTACTTTTGTTTCTTCACTGAAATGATCTTATTGTTATTTTATTTCAATCCAGTCAACCACTTTAAGTTCTTCTTTTTAACAATGATTCATACTGTATGGTGATGATGACGATGATTCATTTCTATTATTGTTTATCCTTGAGTTCCATTATTTGGTAATCATCCGTGTCCCAAAACATTCCTGGGTGTTGAACAGACATTTCATTCAGAGCAGGAATTCTTACCTCATTATAATAAAGACAGTGCAGAAGAAAATGTGATACATTCTCAACCTTTTTAAAATCTGCCAACTTCAAGGGCCAGAGGAAGGATTCCTGTTATCAGTTGTGCCACCAAAGACCTTTGACTCCTAGATGGGTTTGCTGTAACATACAATTTGATGCGATATCAGTCTATTCCCTTGATTTGACTATATGTCTGTAACTTGGTTTTAACAAAATATCATTTAGCCCTTTTCAAACCTAGCAGGTAAGTTGCAACAATGTTTTTAACGCTGTCCATGTAGCCAAACCTGTGATTCAAACGTGGCCTAGTGTCAGTCAGCTTTGTCACACTCTTACCCTGAAGCGTTAATCAACGGCAGAGATCTCATTGTGAGAAACGACACAGAAAATAACAGCTCAAAGCCACTGGCCTCCTTTTTGATATCATACACACTGAAATATTGATGATCCTCCTTTTACGCTGTCACCGTCTCAGACATTTCCCTCTGACTGATGAATGCTGTGCTATTTTCCTTGTCAAGCAACCAGGACTGTTTACTGTTAACAAACGCCGCAGTGCAGGCCGTGTTTTTAAAAAGCCACATGGGGAGAGGACGGGTAGCCATCCTGCTCTGTGAGCGGCTTGCCGCTATTTTCATCTCGCTGTGATCCGTGCCCATGTTTGCAGCTTTTCCTCGAGACCTGTTTTATATGCTGTCTTTGTTTTTACCTTCTGGAGCCTGGAAGAAGACATGTTCTGCTGCTAATTTCATCCCCTCTCCCACTGTGCTTCGTTTGCTGAACACATCTCTATGCCTGTGATTTATCACCGCTCTGAGGCTTTCAGGTAACTCCCTGGTGATGCTACCTGTCTTAACGACCGCCCAAAATAGAAGACTTATCACCCAGAAGTAGGCTTCGGAGGATATGCGAGTCTTCCCTCCCCTGTTTCCGGAGACAATGTGTATGCCTGCACTTTATTCCACCGCTGGGCTGATTCACGCCTCACTAAAAGGTTTCTCTACTTGTTTAAAGACAAATGAGGGTGCGCAAGTGAGTGTTGCATTAGATTTCTCTGCAGCATACAATCTCATTTGGTGTGTTATGAAGGAGGAAATGCTGCAGATAGCTTATCAGCCATACTGTATGAGGGGCATATACTATCCTGAATCCAAAATGTTTTTTGACATACATAAGAAAAGGTTATTTTCTTCAGAAGGAGATGATTGTTGTCACACCACATGTCTTACAGGTCCCATATTATAATTTTTTCATACTTTTATTTTGGGTGTCTATGAGAAAATGTTCCATCCCCTACTGGCAAAAAACACATTTTTTCTCATACTATCTATTGCTGCTGCACTTCTCTTCACCCTCCGTCTCTTTAAGGCCTACTATGATTGGTCAGCTCTCACAGGTCTGAGAAGGCTCCAACCACCGTGTTTCTGAATCAGCTCTGTAACCATCGTTGTCCTGGGGGGCGTGGCTGACTGTATATTGGTGACATCACAACCTTGTTTAAAGGCACAGTTCCTGAACAAGGACTGTCTGCATTCATCATAAAAAATGAAAGCAGTGGAAAATGTGTAGCCTGGCTCTGTCAAAAGTTCAATATGCCCCTACAAACACTTCCAAAGCTCTCGGATGAACCTGTAGTATCTCATTTCTTATATGATCATAGACAGAAATTTAAGAAGACTCTACTTTATGCCTGGCGCAAGACGGTGCACAGCGCAGTGCAAGTGTCATTGCTAGTTTCAGACTGACCACACGCTTGCCTCTTTTGGTTCTGAGTTCGATGGATTAAACAAAAAGTCTTTAAAGGTGGATCCCAGTTCTGACTGTAATACTTTCAAGCACACAGACTTGCATCCATCAGCTGTCTCACGTCTCAGCGAACATGCAGCAGATGGATGTGAGTGGCAGCGACACGTATAAATCAGCACAGATGGACTGACGCCAGGAGCAGAGAGACGGAGACGACAATGTTTCCTGTGCTGCTATTTTTCTCTAAACCTTCAGAGCTCACTGGGCAGCTCTTAATTAGAAATGAGTTAAGTATCGACAATCCTTTAATGATCTATGAGAGCACAACATGCATCAATTGATCAGGTGCTTTTCATACAGTTGATAAAACCAAGAATCTTCAGCATATCCGTGTGTGTGTGTGTGTGTGGTCCACACTTGGTGATTGTACAGTGAGTCCACTGTTGGCAATGTAAGGGTGTATGTATGTATGTTATGTTCACGTTATTGTACATGTGTTTTCGTGTCCTAATATTACTACATATAGGTAGAAAGTGAGGGCAGTTGTTGGAAATGGAGAACAGGACATTTTTGGATAAGTGAGGACATTTTCAGAAGATGGTAAATGCTTTTCAGAAAGCAAGGACATTTTGGGTATGAGGCGAGTGAGTACATTGTTGTTAGGCAAGGCAAGTTTTTTTTGTACAGCAGCAGCAGAAAACATATAAAAAGACATTTAAAAAGAGTAAAATAAAATACAAGACACAAACATCCTGAAATAGAGTAGACAGAGAATGAAAGGTGAGCCACAGTACAGTGCAAGATATGAATTAATTGTCACTAAACTACTTGAAAAACTGAGGACATTTTTGGAATGTGGAAGGGGAGAACATTTTCAAAGAGGCACCATGTTGTTTTGGAGAAGAAAATAAACTCAGAATTGTATTATATTATATTGTGTGTTTACAACATTGAGGTAATAGACAAACTCAGAGATATAATTTTGTTCCATAACTGAACAAACAATCTGTTCTCGAAGACAATAAGGTCCCCAGAATACTGTTTGAGGCTAGAAAGGTGGCAGGGTCCGTCACATACCAACAAATTAAAACAGTAACCTTAACAGTGTCCTTTAAGGTCAGTTTGTTTATCCAGTTTATCCAGAGAGTTTCTTCCCCAAAACTACATAGTGCACCTTTAAATTCAGAGCATGATTGGAACGTGAGGACACTTTAGGACTTTTTGTGAAAAGAAGCCATTTTTAAAAAGGGAGGAGGATTTTATGTTTTTTGTAGGGCTGAGGTCGGACTTAAGGAAGAGGTTATAGGGAATATATTATCTCAGTTAACGTCCTCACAAATATAGAAGCATGTGTGTTCATGTTTGTGTCCACATTTGTCTTTATGTGAGCATGTCTGAGTGTGTGTGTGTGTGTGTGCGTGTGTGTGTGTGTGTGGGTGGGTGTGTGTGTGTGTGTGTGTGTGTCAGACTGCAGATTCTTCTGACCTTGGACGCCCGTTAAGCTGCTGGAAACACACAGCAG
>OMLP01022434.1:7938-35070 GCA_900302685.1 Spondyliosoma cantharus | reverse complement strand
CTGTTTCCCGTTGAGTCCTTCTGAATCTCTGCTTGAAACAATTTTAAAATGTAAAGTTAACATAAAACAAGTAATAGGCAGAATTTATACATTGCTCAATACACATAACATGAACAGTCTCGATAGCCTTAGAATCAAATGGGAAACAGACCTAGATGAAACTATTCCAGAAGAAATATGGCAAAAAATTATACAGCGAATCTACTCTTCCTCTATATGCCTCAGACACACTTTGGTTCAGTTTAAAATAGTGCACCGTCTACATTGGACTAAGGATAGGTTGTCTAAGATTAAGACGGGTATTGATCCTGCATGTGATCGGTGCAGGCAGGCTCCTGCCACACATGTTTTGGTTGTGCCCTAAGCTACACAGCTTTTGGCAGTCCATCTTTGAGGCATTCTCTGAAATTTGTGGAAAAACAGTACACCCATCTCCTCTGACTTCACTGTTCGGTGTGGCTCCGGTGGATGCCACTTTTTCTGGGTGCCACCTAAGCATGATGGCCTTTGGCTCTTTGTTGGCGAGGAGGCTTATCCTGTTTAAATGGAAAGATGCTCTCCCCCCAAAATATGGCCAATGGATTAGGGAGGTCATGAGTTATGTTCATTTAGAAAAAATTAGATACACTGTAAGAGGGTCCACTAGAAAATTCTATGTCATTTGGCAGCCATTTATTTCCTTTGTAGAAGGCATGGCAGCTACTAACATATCTATGTAACCCAATTGTGTGTGCATACCTCGTTTTTTTGTTTTGTTTTTTCTTTCATTGGTTGGTTTGTGTTTGTCTGTCTCAGGGTTTGTAGGGTTTTGAAGTTATTTTGTTGGGTTTTTTTCAAATTATTATTATTATTTATTTATGTTGTCTTTTTCTTTTATTTACCTAGATATTTTAATTATACATGTATGAATCTGCAGACTCATATTTGAATATGTCGGGATGTATGGAAATTTGCTGGGGGTCCAGTACCTGTGGGTGGGGGGCACTGGGGAGCTGGTTGGTGTGTTTGTATGGACAGGAACTAGACTTGACTATTTCATGTGTGAATTGTATATCTTTCGTTTGTTATATTTGAAAAATAAAAGAGACCTTGATCAGATCATTTTTCTGATCTGAAATGCTACCGTTGAAGACTAGTATTCTTATTAGGGGAGGGACAAAAATATAAATACAGCATTGCATCGTATTGTTTGCGATATAGAAGAAGAACTTAGTGAGCCATATTTTGTTCTTTTTACTCCAGACCTTTTGTGCTTTCAGGCAGTGAGGGCCTTTAGCAAGCTTATGTGTGTACAAAAGACGCAAGCTGCTAAGATTGATGATTGTTGAAAACATAACATTGTAGGAAAACTAAGCACTTAAATCTCATAATACTTTAACTCGTCTCATGCCATGGCCAGCACATGCAGCCCATGCTCGTAAAAAAGGGTTATGGGGTGAGTCAGATGGCCCCTGTGCACACTGTGTGTCCTCAGGTAGGATCGGATTGGGGTGTCGATGCCACTGCAACAGACACCCCAACTGATTAGTGCAACTCATCACTCTCACACCCAACAACCCTCCTATTTCATGGCTATACCCGCTGTTCGGATCAGTCGGAGATACTAACGTACCTGTGGGGTGGGTTTACATCGACGAGTAGTTTCATCCGGTGTCACGTACTGCAACGTGGGCAGCAACGCCTGCGCACAACGGTAAACCATACAAAACGAGCAGGTTAGCCTTAGCTACAGCACACAACGTGGTCAGTCCACGTTAACGTTACCCTACTCATCGTAAAATACTCAAACTTGATCAATAGAAACTGACATGTCTGACACTGAAAGAAAGTAATATATATTTTTTCTTCTTGAACGTTTAAAATACACGGTATAAAGCAATGGCCAACATAAGCTAGCTAGCGTTAGTTAGTTAGCTAACTAACTAGCTAAGCTAAGCTAACTGTTGGCTGCTTAGCTATGCTACTATCTACCGCTCGCTTCAGTTTCTCAGAAATGTTAACTAAAGGCAGATTTCACAAACTTACCAGAAGCAGGGATGCATCCCAGGTAACATTTTAGTTGTGTGTCTTGTTTGTCGGAGCCACTAACGGGCTTGTATAGATGTCCTCTCGTTTTAAACAAATAGGTTCTGGAAAGCCGATCGCTGATTGGCTCGGACGCCGGGACGATGGTTGAAGGTTATTGGACACATGAAACTTTTTCCTGTTGGAACAACCAATGATTAGTTGTGTCTCTGTCACATGTACGATCTCTGCATTGGACTTGTGCCCAGTAATTTGGTTGAGAAAGACTCAAATTAATTAATTATTAAAAATGTATTTAGAACCTCCTTTTACATTATTTCACACCTTACATTTCAACATATATTACAAACGTTTTCGTTTGAGGTTTCTTCACTCATGCCATTGGGTTTGTTGCTTTTGCACATTAGTCATATTGACATTTCCCACTCTGCATGTGTGTGTCTGTGTGTGTAAAACGATGAACACAAATACACAGTAGCTCACTCCAAGACTAAACCTTAAACCCCTCTATGTATACACCTCTATGGTAGTCACAACTCACCACATTGCACCACAGATGCTATCACACACTGATACTGGTGTAAAATGATCCACAAACCAAATCCTGAATATGCAATACAAGCTACAAACAGGTGCTTATTGTTGAGTGTGGTAGTCAAGGATTTATATCTACAAATATAATGTTGCAGTATTTGTTATCTTTGTATTTTTGTATCTTATTTCAAGTTGTGAACACAAGATACCAGCTACATTGAACTAAAGTTCCTGATGTTCTCTGGTGCTGGATGAAGCTTGTTGCGTTTTTTTCTGCAGTTAGCCGTATTGTACGCTTTTAGCGTCTTGTCTCTTCTCCCCTGACAGAGTGGCATCCCTGTTTTGCCTTTGTTTCGTCTGTCCTCTTTTTACATCTTTTGTGGGTAGAGGAATTTCGTGACATCTCCTCTGATTTACATTATTCACCCCAGACATCGTAACACTTGTAGTGGGAAACTAAGTTTTCCCTGTGCCAAATCAAGGGCTGGCATGTATATGTTTGTGTATGTTGTAATGAAAGCCCTCTTAAGACCAATTTGTGATGTTAAGCCTATACATACAACTATTCCTCAACAAAAACAACTAATGTCGGATGACTTGGCTTCATGCCTCCAATGCCTTAATTCTCAGATTACATTTTTGCTCCCATTGTTATGTCTGTAATTATCTGCAGAGGCAGACATCTGCGTTCCCTTTACTGCTGTATGATCACCGTATCTGGTGAGAAAACATTTCTCAGCAACAGATAAGTACAGATGAGTGAGACAAAGGTTTCATTGAAATGCAAATGCAATTTTATATTAAAAGATAGCAAAGGGATAATTCACTATATCACACAACACAGCTTGTTAGTACTGCCATGGAAATACATATACAGTCTTTTCAAATTTACACATCAAGTGACAACCAAACAGAAATCATAAATACCTCTTTTTGTTAACTTTACAACAGCTATACGCGACCAGTATTTCATAAGATAAAAGAGCACTATTAAATAACTGGCATCTTCCCTATCATTTACAAGGATTGGAAACACAGTGGTTAAAATAATCCAGCAAAAACAAAACAAACAAAAAAAATGTTCTTCTCCAGTGAGTAAAATTAATACAAGTCTAAAAATCGGTCATGAAATCCCTTTGTACAAAAGACTATACAACTTAATCAACACAATATCTTCAACAGAAATGTTTGCTTATATCCTCATGATAAAATCTGTACAGTTTTAGCATTCCTGCAGCAGAGTTGGAGGGACTGTGAGCCAGGGTGATTGGTTACTGGGTCACTGTGATGCTCTGTAGGCCTACTGTCAACCAACCGTCAGAGACCGTAGTTATGTAGCTGCCAAGACCCTCTTTCATTGGCCTCAGTGCTTCGTCTAGCAGCAAATCAGCAAGTTGCTGAGCTTGTAGCAGATACTTCAAAATACATGGTTCTGTAAAGTCTAACCGATATATTTTTCAATATAGCAATATAGTATTTTCTCGTACCATATTTCAACGACAGACAGAATGGCACTCTAAAGTTAAAGCAATGCATAATATCTTTACTTGTATTAAACTCTTTTCAGTAAGTTGTCAGTGACATATTTCTAAACTATAACCCTCACAGTCTGATGGGGTCAGACATGCACAGTGTTCCTAAATTACCCATTTGTTATACTGTACTGTGGCAGACACTGCCAGTACACATTTGCATTACAGATTTAGAGTTTAAACTCAGATTACATAAAGGACAAATGTTCTCATTTACCTCTACAAGTGTTTGGCCATGCAGATACTTTTGGTTGTATGTGCCAAGTTTTTGATATATTCAACTCTGAAACTTGTCACTACCCCAAAGACAGCCACTTGAACTTTTGTGATTTTGTTTCAGAAGAAAGACAGTCTAATTAAAGAGGTTTCTATGTTCACATATTTTGTGTCTAAATGACTAATAGGTACAACAACTTCTGGAATTGGTCCAGTATATAGCTTTAGCCTAGCAATGGCTGTAACACAATTGTTTTGGGCAAATTTGACCATCAAAGTACATCCAGTAAAAGTGTTTTTGTCACAGACAGGCTTAGATTGTTATGTGAGTGACTGACAATGTTGTCGAAAGGATAGCTACAGAGATGGACCTTTTTGTTAAAGAGAAAAATCCTTTTTGATTAACCAGAAACAGCCACTGTGCCCCCCTGCCAAATCCACCAGCCTCCATTTAAAAAAACAGCCATTTTATCATTGTAAAAGAAAAACTCTCTTCATACAAAAACTATCTTGGTTTGCCTTTCCACTGTTCTAACAAACACCAATAACTTCAATAAACCCTAAATTGACCCAGGTAGATCTGAAAACAGCATGCAGAGCCAGAATATTTCCACATCTTATAATGTTCATAAAGGGTTTATGATGATAAATTGACTGTTTCTGTAAACAAAGTCTGATGGATTTGTCCTGCTCTTGGATACAAGAGAAAGATTTTACCGTTTAACAAAAAGGCATCAAAAACTCTGTAGGGGTCCTTTAGTAATGTGGTCAGACACTCCAGAGGAAAACTCTGAGCTTGTCAGTGGCAAAGACAAGAAATCTCACCTTGATGGACGTAGTTGCCTTCAAGGTTTATGTTGCAGCCATTGCATCCCACGTTTTTGTACCTGTAGCGAGGCAGATATCTAAAAATCGAACCCTACAACATAATCCATCTCAACATTTATCTTCTTCAGTTTAGTTAATTTGATAAAACAGTCGATTAATTTTTTTAACAATGAAATACCATTGTGTATCTAATATTTTTGTTTCTAGCGGTGCTTCCATTTTTTTAATTTCTGAAAAAATAATTTCCCCTCAAGCCATTGTGGGCAAAAGTGGCAAAGTATGAGAATGGACAGATGGACAAAATGGCATATCCATTTTTTTTAGACAGCTGAGATTACAGCTAAGAATTTGGAAACATATCAGTAGAGAATGTGGGTGGATATCAACGAAAGGGGAACATTGGGGATGACACCGTCAAAGTAAATGCAAGAAGGCTGTTTGATTTTCACCAGTAAAATATGAATTGTTGAAATCAAAGAGCTTCAAATTCTAAAAGTAAGTGCTGTTGTAGATAATCATTTCCCTGGATAGTAAAGCCCAGGAACAATGAAAGAGACACTCAACGATAGATTGGACTGGGGGAGCCATTCCAAGGAAAACCCCAGTATTTTGGGGCAGAAGAAATCCCAGAGGCGTATATCCATAACCTGGGCAAATAAAACCACAACTATCTGCATGGCTGAATAGCCCTAGTGGTACATGAAAATGAGAAAATATGCTTTTCTGTGATTTGGGTGACCAAACCCAAGTAAAACGAATGTCATGAACATTTTTAAAACCTCTGAGAAAAATAAATATACAGCTGAAAGGAGCAAAAAGAACAACATGTTTGGCACTTAGGATGTTACTTCATCGTGGCTTCCTCTGCTATGCCAGAGAATCAGCAATGGTTGGCTTACAATATATTAAAAAAAAAAAAAAAAATGATGAATGGACTATAGTGAGTCCTGGCTTGACCTATTGGAGGCTGTAAAATAAGGAATCACAAGCAGGTGGTGTCATTATTGAGGTCTTCCACCAGTGAGGGCAAGTCAGTAAAGTCGAAACAAACATCCTGTAATTAAGATACAATTCTATTGAAGTGTAAATGCAGAAAGAAGCATGGAGACTCTGTGAAGCCCCACCCTTTGGCACTGTCATAAATACAACTCTTGAAAACCTGGGTCCTGCTGCGCAAAGTTCAAACACAACACTCTCACCATTCTCTGAAAGTCAGCAAACCCACTCCACAAGTCATAAATAGAGTTCATAAAGACATGAGTGGCATTAGAGAGAGTGCTGTGGTTACGTTGTCCAGGGAGTATGTCGTTTTAGCTTCGTCCAACACAAAAAAGAAGTTCACAAAAAATAAAGTTGAAGTTGTACAGAGAAGCGTTTGTTGAATTTAGAGTTTGCATCCTTTAAAAAGGCTCCAGATAATGCTTGTGTCTCTCTGTTCACTTCCTCCCCAGAGTCCTTTGCTTTCTTATTCCAGCATGCTCATTAGTTTATGATTTTGCCTAAAGGCAGTAGCACTGAGGGTACTATTGGAGGACTGTACTGCATGTGTGTGTGTGTGTGTGTGTACACAATTAGGACGGAGCCCCAGTTGAGATATAGGAGTTGTGTTTATAGTGGCTTTGTTGCGTCTAACCAGGTTCATATGTACCGTTACTCTATGAATGCAACTGTTGCTGCGTTTGTACCGACTATAAATACAGGTGTGTATCAGGTAATTGAGGTTGAGATAAAGCACGGAGGGCAGGGGGCCTCCCTCACACTTCGCTCTCGGTGGAGGGTTTGCGCGTGGAGGCCCAGCCGGTGTCGGGCAGGCTGTGCTGGGCGTGACGCTGCGGGGTGATGGCTGAAGGGGTCAGGGTGGTTATAGAGGAGCATTCGGATGCCTCCTCCTGGAGGAGCTGCTCTGTTTCGCCGTCGTCTAGCGAAGCACTGCTGGCCTGCAGGGACACGGTGTCTGTACGCATGCAGGTGTGCAGTCCGCCTCGAGACGGCTTGATCTGTTTTAGGTCATCCCAGTAAAGCTCCTCATTGGACAGGAGACACACACCCTCCACAATGCGGATCTTCTCCTTGGTGTAGCCTCCGTCCACTCCACCCTGGAGAATAAGACATGATTAGTTAGTGTGAGTGATGGTCTCTACTGTAGATCAGCAGTTTCATGGGAAAATCCACCCTCAGGTACCTTCAATCTGTTAAAGTAAACACTTTCTAGGAGTCAGTTTGTGCTGAAATGCATTTTACTTTCAGCATCCTCACTTGCAATGAGCCACCAAGGTGTGACAGATGGCCTGCCTCTCCTTTATTGATGTTAAATGCTGCTACACAAACAGCAAGTTCAAGCTGTTAAAGGTGGATTTCCCTTTAAGGATTAATCAGAGAGCAAATGCACAACACTCCAAAACAAGATGTCACCTTCAAACATAACCCATGCACAGCAATTTGGCTCTTTTCAGTAACACTGTGCTTCATTTAGTTTTTCATTTTCGGATTTAGGTGCTGCAGGTACAGAGTTATTGACCTCGAACAAAAACACCTGGCCAGGGTTCCCACATCGTCTTAAACATCAAATTCAGTGGCTTTTTGTGCTGTGTTAAATTACTGGCAGAAAACACACACACACGCACACGTCTGCCATAGACACATGCAAACAGCAAAGTGTAACCTAGTTACTAACTTTTGGCTATAAAGGAAACAGAAGTTTTAAAAGTTTCTCACGGTAGCCCAAAGGGGCAAGTGGATATGATAATCTTCCTACGTTCCTTATTTTTAGTTTTCATCTATGAAAACATGTGGAAAAGAATTCCTGTAAAATTACAACAACGAAAAGTTATTATACTTTTTTTTTTCACCAGGATTCTTTTTATTTTTTTTGCTGGCTTACCTGAAACAGGCCATTGACCGTTACTGCTTGATCTGACTTTGTGTTAATACACGACTTTCAACCCATGACCCAAGTGATTTTTTTCCTGAAATTCACCAACTTAAAAGGATTTAAAAGACCTGTGGGAAACCCTGCCAGGTTGTCAGCTTGTGTACTCTGGAGTAAAATGGATTGCTCTATGGCACAAAAACAGGGAGATGGTGTTATTTTTCCACAGCTACAGTGCTCTAAACAAATTATTCCATCTGTTGTAGAAGGAATAATTTGGACAGCGTTTCTTCATCTCCGTAACTGTTGAAACAGCAACATGACCCAAAGCAGTTTTGCTGGCATCACCAGTCAGTCAGTGTGCTTACCTGAAACTGTTTTTTTTTTTTTTTTCTTACAAGCAGCCCACAAGCAGTCCGGCCATAAAGTTTCCAGAATTTTAGTTAACTCAAAGCTGCTGCAATGGGTTGCAATAAACACAGAACTGGAAATGGGCTTAACTTTATGCACGGTACATAGCTCTTAATGATGAATAAAACAAACAGACATCCTTAACTTCTATAACTGTTTTCTCTCTGACAAATAGCAACATCTTACTTGCAGTAGGGACAGGAAGGTTTTATGGGAAATGCAGTCCTGCACTGTGCTGTAATATGTTTATAGTTATTTCAAGGCTTCACTATAAATTTGAAAATAATATAATGATGTTTAATGATACTAGTTGTTGCACCTTCAACACAAACCTATCCGTACATTTAGATTCCTGGCCTGTTGAAATGTCAGTTTCACATTAGTGTAAACATGACATGCTACTGATCACTGAGCTCTGAAACTCCAACAAATAGAGAAATTATTCATTTTGGAAAGCATGTTTCATGCAGTGAAAGACAGAAGGACAAAGAAACAGCAAAGAAAACAGAAGTGGAAATAACTCCTTCATGCTGTGTAACTACCTCTCCACGGGACAAGTGGGTCAAAAGATAAAGGGAGAGAGGGAGTTGTAGGGATGAGAGAGCTGCAGTGAGGAGAGAGAGGGGGGAGAAAAGATGAGTGCTGATGTCTGTAACCTGCTCACATGTTAAAATATTCCAACACAATCAATCTGACCACAGAGACAAACAGTAAAGTCATTTGTCTCGGTCGTTACCCACCATACAGCTACATAGTCTGTGACCATTCTATGAACGTGTCATGGATTCACCTTAAATCCATTCATTTGTTAAAACAAAAAAACACTTTTTCACTTTCAGCATTCAGACTGCCTGTTACCTCTTTCTTATATCGGAGCTGGTTGTATATTGGAGGCTTCTGCGACGCCTCAATCTTGACCTCTTGTGTGGACGTCCGATACGAGGGGTTACTGTAGGTCAGGTTGCTCACTCCAGGGTCGGCAAACTTTGACTTTTTATGTCTGTAGTCAAAAACAGGAAGACAACGCTTCATTACTTACAATTTAAACTATGTGCTGTGTATAAAATTTACTAACTCATACCCTCTGTTTCGGGGCAGGGGCACAGAGAATAAAAAAAACAGGGGACTGACCTGTAAATAATCAATGCAGCGATGAGGATCAGAATTGCCAGGATGGTCAGGACTCCACCAATCACATAGCTGATATGAAGTCCTTCTCCTTCAACACATGGCACAGATAATAATGACTCATTTGTTTGTGGGAACATACAGCTGTTTTTTATCTTACCAAACTTCAGTGTCAAGTTCAGAGATAGTTCTGAAAGCATTTAGCCTAGCTTATATCGCAGGGACGCAACATACTTTTGGGAAAGGTTACTGTATTTACAAAGTGTCAGTGTTCACGTCATCAGAAACTCAGGATGATGACTGCTGGTCATATTGTGCTTCTTCTACCTCAACACTGAATGAAATTCGTCCTCAAACTTTGAGTGACAGTTGTATGACTGTAGAGTCGATCCTGTGAGTGCTTAAACTACTGCACTTTGTACATGTACCACTTTAAACTCACCATTTCAAACTAACTTTGAATTGATTTATTTATTGTTTTTCTGATTTAGTTCTATCTGTTGATTTTTTATGTTGTACTATATACATAAAGTTTTTATCACTATCATTTTACATGGCTTAATTTGCATTTAGTTACTTTGATGGTGGAATTGGGCTGTTTAAATATCTATCACTGTTTATAATTGCTTGGCTGTTGATGTGAATGATTTTCAAAAGGTAGAAACTGGTGATTACTGTCAGGGTGAATGTGGAAAATACACATTCTTACAACTCCAATGCTGTCATCATGTTAGCTAGCAAACTAATAACGAACATTCATAACAAACGTCACCTAGTTGTTAAATAAACAAGATAACTGGTGTAAAAAGAAAGCACTTTTACATTTTTCACACAGCTAGGCTAGCAGTTTCCCCCTTCCAGAGCGTAGCTAGGCTAAACACATCCTGGACCCATTTATGTGCTCGACAAACATGAATAAGAAGTAATACATTGATTTTCTTCTCTTTACTGTGGATAAATTCGTAAATTACCATTTCCCAAATGGCAGTCTATTACGTTAAGACTGCATGCAGTGTACAAACTAATGAGGTGAGAACTTCACTTCACTTTAACACTCACCAGGAGGAGCCGTCACCACGTTGCTCAAGCAGCCTTGTTCGTTTAGGTTCTTGTCAGTGCAGCTGTAAAAATAAGACAGAAATGCAGAGATGGGTACTTCACCTAATATAATGTGTTTCGTTCTCATTAAGTCAAATGAAAACATAGTTTTTCCTCTGACCTTTTGGGAAGAGTTTCTGTAAATTATTGTTGAAAACCTCATGTTGCTTCTTGTTGTAGATGAACAATTACATAATACTTCTCGAATGAGAAAATCCTCCAACCTATCTGACCTATCCTATATGTTTATTAAAGCTTGAAAGCATTTAGCAAGGATGAGCATGTTCACTTTTCCAATTATTGCTCCTTCTTTGAAAGTAATTTTTCAAATGACAAAAAAGATGTGCCAGCGACATGCTGTTTATTAATGCTTGGTATTTTAAAACAATGATGCTACTACCTGTTTCTCACTGGGATAATGTGAAAGTACTCTAGTAAGTACTAGGAAGATTTGTCAAACAGAGTTAAGTCATCGATTACTTTTTCTCAATTCATTTTGGAGCAAGAAAAGTAACTCATTTAGACGTACTTGACCAGTGAGGGTCCTCTGTGTGGAGTTACTGTTGGAGCTTTGGGGATGTTGTTGGGGACTGGCGTGCTGCTAGTTCCTCTTGTAGGAGCAGTGGGGACGTAACCTGAAACTGACAAACATACAAGTGGATTGTTAATTTTTGCTAGTTTTTGGTTATTAGATATGCTCTCATGCTATGTATAGATTATTTCGGAATCAATATTTTCTTTAACCTGGGATAACTGTGGCTAGGATAACCCTACTAGGAAAATTTCAGTATGTTGATTTGGGCTAAAACATGCAAACACATTGGCAAGGTTCTCCAGACTCAAACATTAAAATGTCAGTGCATAAAAAAGTCAGTTATGACAGTGGTCACTCACTGGTGGAGCAGGGTCGCCTGTCTGGCTCATCAGGGCAGGCGCACACAAAAGTGTTGGTCTTGGCAAAGCAAAGGTGAGTGCAGCCACCATTATTTACCCCGCAGAGGTTGGTACCTAAACGAGAGAAGAAGGAACATTCACACTGGCTACCAAACAGTCTTTAAAAGTCTTTGGTTTGTTTCATTTCTTCAGCTAATAATGAGGAGATTTGCTTCTGCAGAACTTGCTTCAATTTGAAACGTAACTCAGACTAATTACCAGAGGTTAAATACTCTTTTGACTTATTAATTTAGAAAAGACGCTCAAACAAATCTATCATGTTTACATCATGTTTAGTTAATTACCATCAGAGCAAATAGAATCTGAATTATTCTGACCACCCCTGCAGCAAAAAGCTTAACTGTGCCAGAGGAAAGGTTACTGAACAAGCTTCCATCCAATTAACAAGCTCCTTGTAAATCCATGTGGCTCCTAATTAAAAGTGTTGGATCATTTTCACAGGGTGCACAGGGAGACACAGAAACAGAAACAAATTTGACTAGGGTAATCTTTGTTTTGATTTCCTTTCTGATTAAAATAATGATCTGACTTGATGCTTATCATTGAGGCTGTAGTCTCTGGTGCCGTTATGAAAATATCCTGTAAAGATTTAATCACGCAAAGCAGAAAATCAGATAACAACAAAGCAATAACTGACAAAATATCGAATTTTGTAGATCAAATTAGAATCAGTTTAGTGCAAATTCTTGTGTTAAAAGATGATTAAAACACATTTTGAACTTGATCATGTGTTGTTTTTAAGCTTAGGTACCAAGTTACTTTCGTCTTCTCTTCTCAGTTTGTTCTCTGCTTCTATATGTAGTTCACCAGACTGACTAGACCTACGACCACCTTGCGTATACCTGCATTCATTGCCTCCTATACACATTCACACCAGCCTCTCCTGCTTCAACACTTGATCAGCCGGCCTATTTGTGCTCAGAAATGTTGATAAACATAGTGAGGTCTTTGGTGTCTGTCATTTCAGCTGGAGGTGTCAAGAGGAAAAGCCTCCTTACCTGTCTGTCTGTGAGGGGATACCACTATAATGTCCATGAGGCCCTCCACGTTGGCCAGCACAGTTTCCTTGTTACGGCCGGTGTGTTTGTCCACCCGCTGAATGGACTTAGTCTGCCAGTCCGTCCAGTAGATCCAGCGGTCTTGCTGCGAGAGTCGGGAGAAAGGGGTTAGAGGGGAGGACACCGGCTTCAACTGGGGAAACGAGGGAGAAGAAGAGAGGAGAGGGGGAAACACAGACAAGGAGAAGGGGAATGGGAGGAAGAAAGGGAAGGGAGAGAGGAGGAAGAAAAATGAGGGTCAGAGTGGAAGGGAAGTAGAAGAAATGGATAAGTCGAATGAGTTCAGCATGAGTTGGAGGACGGAGAGACGACCAGTGAGAGTCACACAGTGAACCGATGAGTGAAAGAGAGCAGGTGAGCGGAGGAGGCAGCCAGGAGGAAGGGTCAGCCCAGTTATTGAAAGCTGAGGGTGAGGAGGGGCAGGGGGTACCTGTGTGAGGGCGAACGGGTGGGACACGGGGCTGACGAGGATCTGACGCAGTTTCCCGTTCAGATCTGAACTCTCAATTCTGTCCAAGTGGGCGTCCACCCAGAAGATCCTGCAGGTAACATCACAGAGTCGTAAACACAACTTGAACTGTAAATACACTGCACACACTTTCTTTCAAAACATCCTGTGAGGTTGGAATGCTAAATACACACAAGAAAACAGAAAACAAACAAACTGGAAAGTTAGTAGGGCAAGGTCACATTGTTACCCAAGTCTTGAATTCTGTCCTTAAGCTCTCCCTGATCAGACTCACTCACTCTTGAAGATGTACTTTGTGATACTTTGACAATTTGAGTTAGATCATCAAACATTTACAAGGCTCCTGTGTGAAAAAAGCCCCACAGGTAGCTCTTTTCACAGACATGCTTTTCTCTCTGACCTTCGTGTGTCGTAGTCTAAGGTGAGGCCGTTGGGCCAGCCCAGGTCGGTGTTGATCAGAACCTTTCGGTCCGAGCCGTCCAGGTGAGATCGCTCAATCTTTGCAATGTGACCCCAGTCGGTCCAGAACAGGAACCTGCAGAGACGAGGCTAAACTGGTGAGGAAACTTGGTATTGTACAAACAAAATTGAAATAATATCTTCAATAATGTGACACCTTAGATTAAAATTAAAGTTCACTTTTTCTTCTGCTAATTTTGGCTTTAGAACATCCTTAAAAGGTCCAGAATAGATCAAAATGCTTAAGCAATTTTTAACAGCTTGTGAGTCGCACCAAAATTTTAATTTAAACATGAAGCCCTGATCACTCTCCTCTCTCACCCTTTGCTCGGGAACACTGCGATGGCTCGTGGTTCATCCAAACTGTTATTGACAAGGACTTTGCGACTCGTTCCATCCAGGCGGGCCACCTCAATGGTGTTGCGCCCGGTGTCCGTCCAGTACATGTTCCTGGCCACCCAGTCGACAGCCAGCCCATCTGTGGTCTTCAGGCCCTGGCTGATCACTGTCTCCATGCCACTGCCGTCCAAGTTGGCACGCCTAAAGGACAAAGTAAAGGGTGTGAATGGTATTAATGTTATAATCTGTACTTGTGTCCATTATCTACTTTTAATTCTAGATAATGACTGATCTTGGTTAATGCAGATTACCCATAATTGTAAGCAATGTAATGAAAGCTTTATATGTTTGTTTGTAGACGTTCTTTGCATCTGTACCTTATGACATCCAGGGTGACATCAGTGTAGTAAAGTTTTCCATCCACGCTGTCATAGTCCAGTGAGATGACGTTATGCAGCTCGGGCACAGCCACATGCACATCAGTGTGGTCGTTGGTGTCCAGGGAGATTCTGCGAACACTGACGCGGTTGGAGAAGAGCAGGTACGACTCTGGGGAGTCGTCACATGACCTGCCGTCTCCCTTGATCAGGATGCCGGTGGGACAGGCACAGGATGTACCGTTGGGACGAGGCAGGCACAGGTGAGTGCAGCCTCCATTCCTCCTGCCACACTTATTAAAACCTGAAGAGGCCAGAGACAGAAGGATTGATGCAAAGAGACAGAGGTGCTCTTTAAATAACAAGGGAAAGCAGACACTTTACTCACATTAGATTTTTGTTGACACAGAGGTTGTCTGATGTTTCTTAGAAACATATATAATGATCTAACTTTGTAATGTGGATTTTGAGTAATATGAATCTGCTGAGCATTTCTGAAGCATTTTGAAAGCTGTTTGATCAGCTGTGAAGCTGCAAAGGTCTACAAACAACAACTACAGAAATGAGCAGTATAGATCGATAGAAAACACTTCACGAGGCAGCAGTGTTATTAAATTACACTGTAGCAGTCAAACATCAGACAGTGATGTGTGAACAAATTGAGTCCAACGGCAAAACGTGTTTCATTCACGCAGCAACTATAGTGTGGTATTTATGAAGTGGATGAACGATACTGTCACATCAAGCTAAAAAAGACGGTGAGGGCTGAAATAGCCTGACTTTAAGTTCCTCATAGGGGAAAAATAGCAGATCCCAAACTTCCCATGATGCAACTCAATAAACATGCAGGTTTTCTATTCAAAGTAGGGGGTCTTAAAGCCGAAGCTTAGTGACACAAAAGATATTATGCAATTGTTTTGACAGGCTATTAACCATGAGAAGTAGACTGATTTAAACAAGTACAATTAGTTGAGGTCTCCTTTAGTTACACTTCAACTAAGCATAAAATCTAATTCCTTTATTTAGACTCACCCAGTGGCCTCTCCCTGTCCACAGCTTGGATGTCCATTAGGCCTGGCAGGTTGGCTCGTACCGTGATGGTGTTGGTCCCAGTGTTCTTGTCAGCTCGCTGGATGCTGCGGCTCTGCCAGTCGGTCCAGTAGATGTGGGACCCCAGCAGGGTTAAACCGTACGGGTGCTGGACCGGGGTCACAAGTGTGCGACGATTCTGTCCGTTTAGATCGGCGCACTCGATGCGCTGACAAGAGAGGGCCAGGACAAGGTATGGATTATTTTTATAACTGTGTTGAACAGTTCTTCTGAAAAGAGGGACTAACAGCAGAAAAATCTCAAATCCCTGTTGATCAACATTACAATTCCTCAAAAACACAAAGACTTGGGCTTGTCCTCAGTTCATGATTTGTGATATATTGTATGCGAGTGTCATGAGTCATCACTACTAACCTCAGTGTGAGCATCGGCCCACAGTAACTGTGAGCCGGCCACGTCTATGGCCAGGCCGTTGGGCCATCCCAGGTTGTTGCTGATGAGGACCACGCGATCTGATCCATCCATCGATGAGCGCTCCAGCTTAGCATGCTCTCCCCAGTCCGTCCAGTATAAATAACTGGAGAGATAAAGATAGAAACAGAAGGTTGACGGTCATGAGATCAGCAAATGTTAAGACATGTAATTTGGTAAACAATCAGAAATCTGGATTGTGTACAATCATTAGCAGTGAGGACAGCAAAATATGTTCCACCATGTTGAACTACAGCTAGCACGGAGGATGAACACTCTCTCTCATGACAATAAAAATATTTTTGAATGCTTGAAAAAGCGATCATGCCCCAGCAGCCTCACCCCATCTCGTGGTAGAGGGCGATGGCCCGAGGGCTGTCCAGGTTTTGCCAGACGAGGATTTTTCTCATGGAGCCGTCCAGGTTGGCCACCTCAATGCGGTTGGTTCCGGTGTCTGTCCAGTAGATCTTCCTGCCAACGGCATCCACCGCCAGGCCATCAGTTGTCATCAAGCCTTCAGATAGACACAGAGACCGAGTTGGAGTCATAACACTGTGAACGAGTGGAGTTAATAAGCATCGCACATGTAAGAGATCCTCCTCACCTGTAGATATGATGTCTTCATGTGCTTTTCCGTCGATGTTGGCTCTGCTGATTTTCTTCAGTGTGCTGTCAGACCAATAGACTTTTCCTGCAGGAGGTGCCACATACACGAGTAAGGACTTCTACATCTCAAACATACAAAAAAACGAAGACATTTTAAGCAGACATACCTTCTTTGGGGTCGACCCCAATGGCAATGGTGTTTTTCATTGAGCTATTGACGGCCAGAACCACGTCAGCAAAATAGGGGATATCCAAAGAAACCATCCTGATGTCCGTCCTCCGTGCAAAGACCAGGAAGCTGCTCATCCCTGCACACACATCAGAGCAACATCCAGTCAGAGAACAGAGGGAGCCGACATGCTTGTTTGTCTCTTTGAACTCTGTGCTGCCCAGGTTTAAAGGCTTAGAAAAGACACTTTTCAAGGGAATGTCATTTCCTCCGTTTAACTAGAAGTAGAAATTACAGTAGATTTGAGATCAAAGTTCCTGTGTTTTTAGTCTGTATGACTTTGAATTAATCAATTCCAATTCTAAATTTAATTATGCATCAAGATCTACGCTTAATAAGATTTCTGAACACATTTATGGGCGTTTATCTTCAGCGGACATTTGAAAAACTGCTGTGTGATGCTCATTCCATTCCAATTTTTTGGGTATAATGTTTCTGAAATGTAAATAGAAGTTGTTATTTACCAGGCGTGCAGGTCTTTCCATCAGTCTGCAGGTTGATCCCGGTGGGACAGGCACAGCTGGAGGCTTTGGGAGCAGGAGCCAGGAGACACAGGTGGCTGCAGCCTCCATTATTCACCAAACATGGGTTATGCACTACAGACGGAAACACACAAACAGACTCAACTCACACACCCTCCTGACTTTCTAGGTCAGCTCAGAGGCAGGGAGAGAATAAAAGAAATTGGGGCAAACAAAACAGACACACAACTTGCAGATAGAGACAGTGAAACCCTTCAGGGAACACAGGAGAGCCCCACATAACAGTGAGATCAGTGAGGTTTCAGTTTGGTATGAGCCCCTGAGGCTCTCTGCCCCCTTAGCCAGTGGTCTGGGTTCAGTTTACCTGTAATCCTCACAGTGTCAGCAGAGACACGGGATCCGAGCTCTGAAAGAACCAGTGACAGGAGGAGATTTTTTCCTCAGTCCCAAGAGACTACACAAGTCCAACAGGACAAGTTCTAAGTGTAGCTCATAAGTATAAGAACAGTGGCATATTTTTTCTTCTTAAAATGCTTCATATATTTGTATTGCAGCACACTGGATTTGAATAGGAGCTTTTAGTATGAGTGAAGTGAACTGTGTTTTAGAAGATGTTTCCATCCATTCTAGTCTGGTATTCCTGTATTGTGCAATGGTGAAAATTTGACAGCTGAGTTTGTTTCTTGTTTATATTGTTCTAACCATTTTATTTTCCTCTTGTTCACATCTTTCTCTTTTACTTATTTATTATTTATAGCTGTTTTAATTGTTTGTCATCTCTCTTTTGCCATCCCCTTTGCTGCTGTAACAATGCGAACCACCCTGTTGTGGGACTAATAAAGGATTCTTTGGTTTGTTATTATTTGTATTTTGTCTTAATAAAGTCCAGCAATGCTTTTCTGTAAGCTTAACTCTAGGCCTATATTGGTGGTTTAAACATGATATGTTTTTACTATCCATGATCACATACTTATTTCCACATGGGGAAAAAAAAAAACCTGAGGAGGTTTTGATGTCAGACCCCTGCAATGCACTTTGGCTGCTTTAGCTTGCGCCAACAGGACAGGCTGTTCCATAGCAAATTACAGTGGTTATCTACTAAAATGGCTACAGTTCCTACAATGTTCTGATGTAATGTGCATGTAGACATCTGCAAATTGCAGCTGAAAGTTTGAACTTAAGCTTTGTGGTCATTGATTCATTCATTTCAGATCCAATATGTTGTAGCACGGAGACAAAACAATAAAAAATGGCTTGCTGTCCTACTACTTGTTTACTGCAACCTACATGTAAGTTCCAGATGTGATAGAAGGTGGATATGCACTGACCTGTCTCACGTAGTCGGTGGAACATGTGAATGTCCATGAGATTCTCCAGGTTTTCAGCCAGTGTGTGTCTGCCCAGGCCGGTGAGCTTGTCAGCACTTTGGATGCTCTTTGACTGCCAATCTGTCCAGTACAGCTTGTCCTCGTGTACAGTCAGGCCAAAGGGGTGAGGTAGCTGGCTGCCAATTAAAACCTGTGTGCAAAAACAGTAGAGGTCAGGTGAGATCTGTACACATTCCTAAACATCTGTTTATATTGTTGATTCCAAATTAAGTTTAAATCTAGAAAAACTAGAAATCTCGACCAACTGATCCTAACAAACTACAATGTTTCTGATGTTTAAATTTAAAGAAGTCAGCATTAAAACTTTATGGGGGATTAAAGTGTAGGTACATCATAAAAACAGCCATTACAGTACCTGTCGGTCAGAACCATCAAAGTTGCCAAATTCAATGGTCTTCATGCCAGCATCGGCCCAGTAAAGGCGTTTGGTCTCGTAGTCAATGGCGAGCCCATTTGGCCACGTCAGATTGGATGAGATGATGACAATACGACTGGAGGCATCCATTCCTGCTCGCTCAATCTTTGGGTTGGCACCCCAGTCGGTCCAATACATGAAACTACAGTCAAGAATATAAAATGAATGAGAAAGACTGTATAAATGAGTGCCATGTGAAGTTGATGGTTCCTAAGTTACATCTTAAACATTCCAAATTATCTCACCCTCCGATCGGGTCGACAACAATGTCCCTGGGCCGGTCCAGGTTCTCCCATATCAGGACAGTCCTCATGCTGCCATCGGCATTAGAAACTTCAATACGATCCGTACCTAGAAAACCCAAGACACGAAATGAGATCAAAGTGCACAAGCTGCCAGGCAGGAGATTGTAGATACAATATCAGAAATATGATTTTATATGGCAATATGTGAAATGAAACTGTCTACCAGCATCGGTCCAGTAGAGCTTGCTGGTCACCCAGTCAATCGCCAAACCTGCTGGGCTTTCCAAACTAGTGTCCACCACCACCTAGAAAGAACAGCAAAGATCAAAGAACAAAGATCTGAATTCTCTCATTATGATTTCCAATGCGGCCTCAAGTTACATATGGAACTTTTAGCACTTAGAAAGGCTTAGACCCACACTTACAAATACCGAAAATATTTGGTGTCATTCTTAAAGCAGAGACAGACAAAGACAATAACATCTGCTGGATTTTGTGTGCGCACGGTGGAAAACAAAGTGAACTGAACCTAACACAGATCAACTAAATATTATCAACTAAGAGAATTATTGACTGTTGCACTTTCACATCAACCCCACTAGGTGGCAGTATTGCATAAATCCTGCTGTCATCTGCTGCTGCTCCTCTCCGTTCAGTGTAAAACAGATGAGAAATGATGGGCTTTAAATGTTGAATTCAGTCATATTGAAGGTGTCACTGACCTCCTGCTTGGCACCACTCCACAGTGCTCTGTTGATGGAGTCGGTGGTGACATCTGTCCAGTAGATGTAGCCGTCTTTGGCATCCCAGTCCAGCGCCACGGCATTGCGCACGTCAGCCAGAGGGATGACATCATCGGACATGTCCTCTGTGTCGAAGCTGACTCGTCGGATGTCCGTCCTTCGGGCAAAAAGCAGGAACTTGTCAAGACCTGATTAAAGACCAAAGGTCTTCTGTCAGTCTTCTAGGTTTAACAGTGGGTCAACAGTGAACACAACAAAACAGCACTAACACACAGACAACTAGCAGCCCTTAATGGAAAAAACTGATTAATTTCATAAATCATAACCCTTCATCAAGCATCATTATCTAGAATGACAGTAATACAATGTAGATGCTTTTATAATTGCAGTGTGCAAGGTTTGCATCATTTTAAGTGGTGTTGAGTTAAGTGAAGGATTCATTAAAAACAACTAAACCACTTTAGTTCAGTACTTCTTTAGCTGTACTGAACTGTAACATGTAATTTAACTGGTTTCAAGTTTCCTTTGGATGAAATCTCACTTGAGTGGGTGTCTTGTAATCTTGTGCATGCACATTTTTACTCTAAAAATGTGTTTCCTCTGACAACAAGGTGTGGGTTGCATTTGGTTTCTAAACACTGACTGTGAAATCACTTAAATCTCGCATGCACATTAAACTACCGCTGAGCGTTTTCTTTTTAACTCTCATGCTTTATGAGACACAGTAAAGAAATAACTAAAAATTGTTTTGTTGATAATTTATTCCAGGTCATTAAAAAAAGAATACATTCAACCGCCAAGACACCAACAGGGTTGCGTGTGTCTGTTGTAAACCCTAAAAAACACTTGCTGTATCCTAATGCCTTCAAAAATTGTCAGGCGGTAACTGGCCATAATTTCTGTTTTCAGATCAATAAATATGTAACATCCACTCATGTATGACATATATTAAAAGGTGCAAGTTTTGAGAAACTCACCGTCAGCACAGTTGAAGTGGTCCACCTTCTTGAAGCCGGTGGGACAGGCACAGGTGAACGTCTTGTTGCTGGGAAGACACAGGTGGCTGCAGCCTCCGTTGTTGGTGCCACAGCGGTTCCTGCCACCTACAGGAGACACAGAGAATCACAGCTCAGATGATTTATGTTTGAAACATTTTGAAGTTTTTTTCAAATTATTATTTGTTTTTAGTCAAGTAGGGACATGGTTGACCTCCATGTTTCTATTATGACAGTTAGTTGTTTGTCATAGGACGAAGTGTAGTTTCTCCACAATCTCTGTTAGTGTATAAATTAAAAAAACATACAACCGAGGTATAACATGTTAACAAGTACGCTAGCTAGCCGTTTTCCTCTGCTTCTAGCATTTTCAGAAAAAGGAGACCCCATATAGGAAGCATGTTACAATGTTGGTAGCTTTTAGGTTTATATCCAGGACCTACAGAGCTCGTTATACACAGATTGTAAAGGCTTCATTATTGCATCAGTGGTAAGAGATCAAGTAGGCATATAGCATGTTATATGTGAGAAAATCATAGAAATAAATCTGAGCAGCTTCAGGTGATTCTTCAGGTATTTCCGAATAACTCTTAAAATGTTTATGTATAATGTACTTTTAAATGACTCAACTTTTTGAAGTGTCTAACTTGCATATTTCCCAAAATGTTGAACAGTCCCTTACTATGAAGCAGGAGATTTCATATTGGAAATAAGATTTTCTATGAACTACACATAGACTGCAGAGCTGTACTCTTTTGTTCTTCTAAATGTCACAGTGTGAGTTTAACTCTGTTCCACTCAGACATGAACTCACACGTCTCAATAAATCTCAATCAAAACAAAAAGGAGCAGTGCCTGACCTCCATCTGCCAACACAGAGGCAGCTCAAAGTTTGTATTAGTACTGGAGTGTTACAATCTTTATCAGCACGATAACCAAAGCTTTCGCCTGGCCAGAAGTCAAGTTCAACAACGTTTGTTAGCAAAGAACACAACTCTTTGCTGTCATGCTGATAAAACACCTCAGCTGGTCAGTTCACCAAAAGGTCTAACACTAGAGCAACAAATCATTCTATCATCTCTGGGTTTGCCACCGTGTGGGAAAAGTCTTCACTTCTGGGTGCACTGGGGGTTAATGGTTTTCATGTCTGTCCTCAACTCATCTTTCACCCACAACCAAATTTGAGTTTGTGTTTGATGTTTTGTTGTTATACTGCAGGCAGGAAAGAAAAAGGCTGAGCAAAGTCTTCTGCAGCTCCAGGCTACAAATTTAGATGTTTTTCGAAAATGGGTCCATTGTTCTCACCCAGAATTCACTTTTAATAAAATCACCCAATAGCAGACAGATTTGACGGGATGTGGGCTTAACAAATGACCATATAAGGAGTCTCAAAGCCTCATGGATGACATGCACCAGTTGTCCTCTTTTCTTATGTACAATAAAATATCTCTTCGCTGCCCTTTGTACATTTACTGCACAGTTAGACTTGACCATTTCTTCCGCTGTTTGTCACAAGTTGTATGGAATTCTTTCATTGTGATCTTTTTGTTTGTCCTGATTCAAGTCCCTGTTTTTGACTTTTCCGTCTTTTGACAACAATGAGAGAAACAATTATGTTCAAAACAACACAGCCTTTGATAAAACTTATTAAAAGAAGAAAACAACATGTTCTGTGATGAAACGGCCTTCAAAAACCTTACAATCCCACCTTCATTTAGCTCCCATCTGTCTCTCTATTGTCCCACAGGGGGTACTGACTGCTCACACTCAACATATGTACTACTAATTAACTTTAAATGTAAAATCTAGCACATCTGTGTACCGACCTGCAGGCTGCCTCTGGGGGTGCAGGGTGTGGATGTCCATGGGGAAGTGCAGCTTGTTGCGGATAATCTCCTGGTTCTTGCCGGTGAATTTATTAGCACTGTTGATGCTCTTGGTGTGCCAGTCGGTCCAGTAGAGGCTGTCCTCAAACACTGTGATGGCAAACGGGTGTGGCAGGCCTACAGAAAGAGAGAGTCAAGAGATTTCAGAGGAAATGCTTGATGAAGTGTCTAATAAAAGCAGCAATGAGAAGTTTTCAAGAAAGAATGAGCTGTTTTCTCAAAGGGGGTAATCTTCAAAGTAAACAAACACAGGCGTTAAGTTTGCCACCTTTATAATGAGCAAATAATGTTGATTCTGTGGAGTTCGTGTGGACATTTAAATCCTAGATGGAAAGATCCAAAGCTACATTTGGCTTGTTCGTTCCACCAGAGCTCTCTAAACATCCTCCAATTCAGCGCTGTGGGCTTGGCTGATGTCATATCGTCCACATTTAGAGCTGCTTTCAATTACTCCGCCTCTCTTTGGTCTGTAGCTGGTTAAGCTGAGGCTAGAGCAGCCAAAAGCAGAGACTGTTCCTTAAGTAATGTAACTTTTCCTTCCATTATCTGAAAGCAATATCAAGAACAGACCTCAAATCAGGTCAGACTGATAATGGACAGGTTTTGGTCAGTTCTTATCCTGGTCAACAAAACATTTTGTAGATTTGAATAAATTGGTGGGAGTTTTTAAAGTGAAGAACAGCAACATTTCTAGTACTACCACTTATAATGTGTGTTGACCGTTTGTGTTCTCCAATCCAACAACAATCTCAGAAGTTTAGTTTTAATTAGAGAGATGTAGTGTCTGTTGATTTTTCTTAGCCTAACTAGTAAATTAATTTGGTAATTTTTTAGTGGCCCTGCTGTCTTAAAGTATTTCTTTAAACATCCTAAGAACATGATGTCTCTCAAATATTTGAGACTAAATGAGCAATAATTAGAAAAGTTAGAAAAGTATAGCTTGATCTGTCATTACCTACCAACTTCAAACCAGTGAGAAGACACACAAAGGAAAGACAAACGCATCAATCTTTAATTTGTTGTTCTGTCTGGCAGGTAATAATGTGCTGATGTAAAAGCCTGTCTATTATAGTAAGAAGCAAGATTGCAAAAATAAGTGTAATTGCCTTTAAAATGTAGGACGCATCAAGGCTTTGAGTCCATTTGTCTTTGTTCCTTGTCAGTTTCAGTGTTCACGGCCCATTATCAGTGGAACCCTGGGCTCAGTACTAACATGTCCAACAGGGAACTCCTCACAGTTTTGTCTCCATTGGTAACATCTGTTCAGGGTGACTCCTCCGCACTCGGCCAAATTAACGTTCCCTTTCACTCTCCAGCTTAATCCTCCTTTGCTGAAGGAGCTGCACAACCAGCAAGATGAGAGGGTCAAATAGATGGAAAAAGTGATTGCTGCTGCTCCACAGAGCCGTGGCGGTAGTGGTGCGGCGAGCATGCTGGCACAGGGCTTTTAAAAACAGCGCTTCTCGTTTAATGACAGTGTTTTACAGCACAGCATAAATGTCAAGTGGTAAATGGTTAAAAGTAGAGAGAGACCAGAATGATAATGAGCCATGAGCATCAGAGTAAGCTTTAGTGTAAGCTCAATGAGACAACATTTTGAGCATTTTAATCTATTTCTATGTTTTATGAGCAACTATCTCCTTAATTAATGCCCATGTGGTCCGGCAGAACGTAAGGTCAGATGAAACAAAGGCTGTGTGTTTCCTACAACCCCATGTCTTTGTTAAATTAGAAGCGGTTTCTTTCTTATTGGAGTTATATCAGTACCAGCACATGTTGGTTGATAGGTAATAAGAAACTGCAGTACAGAAATACCAAAAACATGTGGACAGTTTGACCACTAGGGAGCACTGACAAGCACTGTTTGCAATATCTTAATCTGTAATAGCTCTGATACCATCTATTGAACGTGGACGTCATTGACTTTTCCCCCTGAAATGTTTAGAGATGTGGACGTCTGATTTGACTTTAAAGTCTGACAAGTTTTGGGTGAGACGGGAAACACTATGCAAACTGGCTGTTGGTTTTGATTTGTTTGTATTTTCATTACAAGTTATCTCTGCTTTCAGAGCACTGAGCATGCATGATAGATGAGAGTTGGGGACACAGAACAATAACTTGCACCGACACTGACAACCTGCAAGTTTAAAGGCTAAATTCAATATAAGCATAATGCCATAGACATGATATTGTGAGAGTTTTAGGTATATGAGATTAACTTTCATTACTTCGAATGTATGACCAGATCAGTGAAATTTCCCTCCTCCTCAGACAAGATCCAGGTGTGTGTGAGGTGATACTGGCTGCATATGTGTGTTTTCTGATCTTATCCTAACATGAGGGAGACAACAGTGCACCCTCTTCCTTCCTCTGAGTCATCGCCAGCTAAGAGGCGCCTGGTTTTGATACGGTCACCTTCTCCCCTGTCGTCTGTGCGCCCACAGCCCACCCCTCCTGCTCACTTTTTTCCGGGACAGCTGGAGGAGCAGCTGCAGGCAGACAGGGCATCAAACATCCCACCCAGCCTTCTCAGTAATGCCCCCTTTAATCTACATGTGGCACCTCCCGGTCCTTTCACGCCTCGTCTGAATCTGTCACACTTTCTATCGGCGGTCATCGGCAACACAACACAAAGTGGCATCTCAAAGATGAGAAGCATCCAAAATTTTTGGGTGTGGATGACATTTTAAATTTGTAAAAAGAAAATATATAAATGGTTAAGCATTTGAGGAAGTACCAAGAAATTATTCATATTAAAAAACACAAAATGTGCACTCAAAGTTGCTATAACACTTATATCAATAAACCATTCAATAAATAATTAATAAACCAACAGTTTCTTAAGTGGGTGTCTTTTGGATGGGCCAAGGACACTGCAAGTTGTATAATGTCAATCTTAGAATTATAGTGCATTTTAAAATAACGTTTCATCACATCACAAATAAATATCTGCACAATTTTGTTTGTTGTTGATTTTGTAATATGGATATGGTATTGCCTGTTCCAAAAATCAGAGCACCTGTTGGTGATTGAGTTAAATCTTAACTGAAAGCATCTGTACATACTGTAAATGCACGGCATTTTGGGGGTTGGGTGGCCTGGGATGCCATGACCAAACATTTTCTTTGAAAGAATTTTGGGATCCACTAGATCCATTTTCAAGTCACTGTATGTAGAATTTAAAAAAAAGTTCTGACTTGGTGAATCCTAGTGGTAGTATCAGAGAAGACTGTGTCAGACAATCCACATGTTGTGGAAATCCAAGATGGATGAATCCTAGTGAATGTGGTGGTTTCCTCCTGCTCCGTCATTAGTCGGAATGTATTGCTGTAATACAAAAATTACCAAAACATGTGGGTGTTGAAATGATAATTAGTGCATTCATGCTCTCCAGAGGAAGAACCTGTTTCACTGTTGCCATTAGTTTTCCTCTAGCATCACCCTCAGGAAATAATACGAGTTCATGACCCCACAGTCAAGTAAACGCATTATTGTGCGACGCAATATCTTTGCATCGTAGTGAAACTTAAGCCATCATGTCATGACCTGGGCTGAGCTGTTGTCCACAGGTGGGCATTGTTTCATTGGTTCATTGTCATTGATTCCCATAGGACTGATTGTCCAGTGCATAATCATGCAGCAGAACGATTACTGCAGCACACAACTATTGTCCTCTGGCAGATGCACTCTATGATCATATCCATGCACACAAAGAGAAACACACACATGCATTCAGTGGAACACACACAGCCCCTTCTCTTCCTGTTCCCCACCTCAAGCTGCACAGGTGTGCAGACTGGATAGTGGTGTTATCCGTAACACCTGTCTGCTGTCCGGCTCCAGTGACAGAGGAGCTGGCACACATCCAGCTAGTTCACACACGCACGCACACATGCGCACAAAGGAAACTATAGGTGTAGGGAGATAGAGACTCGTTAACATTCCTGGTCACAGCAGCTCAGAATGTAACTATGCACATACTCACACAGACCCACACACACAGACACACAGACACACACACACACAGACACACACACACACAGACACACACACACACACACACACGTCCCATTTGTCCTGTGTGTTGTCTGAGCAAACAGAGGCTGTGGAGGAAGGACAGGGCCAATTACAGCCTTTTATCCTGAGAGCACACATCATTAAGGAGAGCTCACAGGGCTGATGGCACACGCACAGACACGCACACACCCCCATCAAACATTTCCCCTGTCCCTCTCCCTTTTCACACTCTTAAACACTCTTCTTGGCCACCAATGTGCTTCCACACTCTTTTTTTCACTTCATCAGAAATAAACTGTCCCAAATTG